>WYDF02044159.1:0-25673 GCA_009867245.2 Adranes taylori | reverse complement strand
TCGCTTTCTAACTCTGGCTAAGGTGGAGTCTAGGTCATTTTTCCAGCTGAAAGTTATGCCCAGGTACGTTACCTCAGCCCTTAGTGGAATAGGTTTTTCCCATAGGCGGAGTTGGATTTCACAACGGTCCTGATTTTGTGTAGTTGGGATGCTGGATCAGAATGGCTTAGGTTTTATTGGGATTTGGCGTTACTCGCCATTTGTTGCCCAGTCGGAAAACGTGTCAAGACAGTTCTGAATGTTGTGGCTAAGGTTTCTTGTTTAGGGTCCTCAGGCCCAGAAGGCTGTGTCATCAGCATAAAGAGCACTGTGACAATCCTGGTTTGGAGGTTAAGGCATATCATAGCAATATGCAATGTAGAGTACTGGGGCAAGCACAGAGCCTTGTGGAATACCGCCTAAAGGATGGATTTCCCTAGATAACTCGTCTCCTACTTTAATACGAGTGGAGCGGTTCGAGAGGTAGGATGCGATAAGTTGGAGAGTGGTGGGGTGGAATAAGTTGAGTTCTATGAATTTTCTAACGAATCCAGTATGCCAGACTGGATACGAAAGCCTGGGTACAAAAAGTGTAATTATTTATGATACAAAGCCATTGTGTTCCAAGATGGCGCCGTCTGATACAAACCTTGTAAACAAGCTAACTAAATTAAGTAATTGCCTTACGACAATTACTTCTTGCCTACATACTTTAATACATAGTAGGCGCTCCCGAGTGACGCGCAAACCTTCTAGGGAAGCAATATAGTGGGTTCAGAAGTATTTGGGGGTAGCGTTTAGGGTTTAGGGACTCTAAGGGTTCGGTGGCTCCTTATAGAAGAAATTAATAATATTCATTCAAAATTAGTTTCCATTGGATAATCATTTTCATTCATCTTGTGCATGTCTGACATGATCAACTTTTTCATCAATTTTCCATTTCAGTTATTTAATCAATTCAAAATTGACCATGTTTAACAAAATAGATGTCAATTTTGAGAAAGTATGGTATCAAATGTTTGCAATAAATAGCAAAATATACGTTATATTTTATTCCTAAAATTTATATAAAATCTATAAAAACCAATTCTAATTGATTGGTAGCAGTCCACTAAGGAATAAAAGCAGTTCCAACATGCGGTCTCACGATAAACTGACCTGGCGCCCGCGACTTCATATTTCCGTAGGATATAATATTCCGTATAAATAAAATATTTGTTCGCGCCATCTCTGACAGTCGCTAGGACATTCCGTTAGCAACGTCGCGAGCGAGAGTGTATCACATTTGAAACAAGAAATTCAACAAGAAACCGGACCCCAGAAACTTTGCTAAAAAAAGAACATCATGCATATTTTCTAAATTGTTATTTTTGAAAAAAGTGTTTATAATAAAAACGAAAGAGCTTTAGGTTTTTTTTTATAAATTTTACACGTGGCAACGTTGCATTCTATTGAAGATAGTGTAATGGGACTAATGTGAGTACATGCAAGGCCTACTGTAAGGTACTATATCTGTGCAAAACTTTTATCTTATTCAACCTCCGTTGTGTTGGATACCCTACTGATTTCACAGAGCGAATATGAAGTAACGGGGCTATTTGAAAACTTTAGAGATCCAGTATGGGTTTTATGTAAATTTGGCGAAATCAAAAATCATGTTCGTCATCCGAGTAAACAAGAGGCTTGATATACACCATCTTGGAGGGATGGGATGGTGGCAGGCGATTTTTTCAATAATGTGTGAACCATGTTTTTTTTTTAATTTTAAATGTTTTTTAAATCATATATTTGGGAACCATCATCGATAATTGAGCAGGTTTCGAAAATGAAATCCAAAAAACGCATATAGTTTGGGTAGTCATTGGTGTCACTAGTCATTACTTTGGTGAAATCAATGGTGTTTAAAGTGTTCCTATATCCGTTAAAGATCTGGATTCTTCGATCTGGAGTTTTCACAAATATATTACATTTTTAGGGTTAATATTGACATATAATTGGGGGGTTGAACCGCAGAAACCCTCCCCTTACCTCTTGCGCCCGTAATTCAGTCTCCTGCTAATTCTATTCAGTCTACTAAGCCAAACGTATAATTTATCCAATTTTAACTGCAAAGAGTGATGCAGCTCAGCTTGTGTCCACCAACGATATGAGAAATTAAGCCATCATATAAATAATTTACCCGATCTTTTTGACAAATAATTACTATGTACATAAGTAAATCACGTTCTTTCATTATTTTGAAGGCATTTTAATTAACGTGATATAACATCCTTGATACTGTCTTACATACTGCCAACTGCTCGTATCTGCTTACGCCTTGAGATTCATCAGGAAATACAGCAAAAAATCGTACACCTCTATGATAAGTTAAGTGATCGCGCTCGAAACCCGACCGCGCTCGATAGCGTAAATACCCACTCGCTCCGTACCCATACACTTTACATAATACGCACTCACTCGCTTTAATTTTTTTTATTTGGTTATTATTAAAAATAAATAATTATAAGTAAATATAGAATTGAATATGGAAGAATGAGAGGGAAACTGTAAGAAATGAATGAGTGTAAGAGGAGAGGGGAGCATGGAGAGAACAGGGAGGAAGGAATGAGAAATGGGGAGGACGGGGATGTGGAGGATATATGTGTAGAAGAAGTTAAAAGAGAAATAAAGAAAATGGGAAAAGGGGGAACAACTGGGCTAGATAGGATGCCTCAGGATGTATGGGAATGTTTGAACCAGAATAGATTGAGATCGTTAGTAAGGGAAATAAATAAAGTATGGAAAGGAGAGGTAGGAGTGCCAGAAGAATGGAAGAAAGGAAAAATAGTGCCGGTGTATAAGAGAGGGAATATAATGGATGTGGAAAGTTACAGAGGATTAACAATCATGGATGGATTGTATATATTGTTCGCGAGGGTGATTAAGAAATTGTTAAAAGGAAGAAACTGCATTTACTGTTCGTAGATTTGAAGACCGCGTTTGATAGGCCAGTGAGGGAGAGTTTATAGGTGAGAATGGAGGAGGTAGGGTCATCAAAATGAATGACGAGAATGATAAAAGATATGTATGAAGGAACGAAAATTAGAGTGAGAGTGAATGAGGAGGTATCAGCATGGTTTGAGACTCAGAGGTGTGAGGCAAGGTTGCTCTCTTAGCGCTACACTATTTAACATTTACTTGGCGGATCTGGAGGAGGTAATGAAAAGAGGTCAAGCGGATGGAATTGTTGCGGGAAAGAAAGGTGTGATCTCTTACTTATGCTGATGACATAGTATGTATGGTTAGTGCAAAAGAAGAGATGGCTGAAATGATAGAGAGAATGAGGAGATATATGGATAACAGGGGTTTGGAAGTAAATGTGGAAAAATCGAAAGTGATAGTGTGTTAGAAGGGAGGGAGAGAATGTAGAAAGGACAAGTTTAGTATAGGGGGGCGTGAAATAGAAAGAGTGAAGAAAATTAAATATGTGAAATTTATTTTATCGCAATATGGAAGGTATAGGGATCAAATTGAGGAGGTGACAAAAAACGCAAGAACAGCTATAGAAAGAATAAGAATGGTGTGGTAGAGAAAGTTTGGGGAATCGGTGAGGGTGAGGCGGAATAAGATAATGAATGTATACATGTACAGTATTATGATGAATGGAGCAGAGGTATGGGTGGTGGAAGAAAATGAGATGATAGAGAGGGTGCAGATAGGGTATATGAGGATAATGTTAGGTTTGTATAGAAACACTCCTAATGGCAAAGTTTTGCAGGAGCTACGCGAATACAAAGTATGGATTAAAGGAGTGAGAGAATGGTGAATTTTAAACGGAAAGTATTAATGGAGGATAATAGTAGATTAGTGAATGAAGTGTATATGGAAGAAATGATAAAAGCAGAGAAGGGGAATGGGTGAATCAATGGACTAGATTTAGAGTGAAGGTGAATGAAAGAATAGGATGGTGGGCGTATAGATGGTGGGAGAAGATGGTGATACGAGAAGAGGGAGTGAGTGAGGTTGTAGAAAGAATGAAGGACGCGGAAAGGCAGGAGAGGGTGGAAAAGTTAGAAGGTATAATAAGAGATATAGATGGATAATTAATGGGGAAGGGATGTGTAAATATCTGTTATAGGGGATAAGCATGTATGAGAAAAGAATGATTGCAGGTTTAGGTGCGGAAATGAAGAGGGGGATAATAAATATTGGCTGAATGAACATGAACGAAAGTGTAGAATATGTGGGATGGAAGAGGAAAAGTGGAGCGAGAATGTGAGGGAATTGTATGGAGTGAGAGAGAAAGAAAAGCAGGGGAGCACTTGAGGTTAAGTCTAGGGTATGAAGGAGAGGGTAGGGAAGTAATCATGAAAACAGTAGGGGACTAAAAAGAATTAAATAAAAGGAGAGTGGTGGATCAAGTAAATATGACAAGGAAGGATGAGAAAGAGAGATGGGGGATAAAGGGAGAGTAGGCAGATAGTGATGGAAGAAATAGGGGAAGAGACGGTGGACGGGGGTAGCAGGAAAAAACATAAAAAGGGTGGAAGAGAAAGAATTAAAAGCCCTCCTAACTGCCCAAAGATTGAGCTGTGGCCTAGGATGGTGATTAATGTAAAAAATTGGAAGATTATAAAATGTAAATTAGTTTTGGAATTATATTAGATTTATATTAGTTTTAGATTTATATAAGTTGGGTTTGAAGGCTTCATATTTTGGAAATGCATTATAATTTTTATGAAGTACGAGTATATTGTATCAATTAATTATGCAAATAAAGGTTTATTTATTTATTATATTATAATTTTATTGTTTTTAAAGAAAACCTGTATAGTATTGTTAAATATTTTAATAATTTTTATATAAAAAAATATATTTATAATATATTTATTGAATTCATTTTGTTTTTATATCAAAGTAAATATCTTTATTATTAATATATTTTATTATGTATATAAATATCTCTATATTATTATTTTTAATTAAATATTAAGATAAATAAATAACAAGAATAAAGGATTTATTTCTAGAATCTAAACTTGTAATAAAATTTATTTTTAGTATATACCTGTGTGTAATTTAATGTTAAAATTTTTTATTATTTATAAATTTTTGTAACTGTAGTTAATATTACAGGTATTTTTAAATAATAAATTTATATTGTATCTTAAATATTGAAAAATGGAATAAAATAACTAGAATGAAGTTGTTATTTATAGAATAGGGACTTGTATTAAAATGTATTTTTGGTATATAATTCTATGTAATTTAATGTTAAAATTTTTTATTGTTAAATTTTTGTAATTATAATTAATATTAGATTTTTTTAAATAATAAATTTATATTGTATCTTAAATATTGAAAGATGGAATTACGTAACAATAATGAAGTTTTTATTTATAGAATATGGACTGTAAAAAATGTATTTTTGGTAAAGTAATTTTTTACTAGTTTATTATTTTCTTTTTATAGATAAAGTTTTAACTCCTTTCAGACTTGAACTTTGAATAAATTTTCTATTTGTATATTTTAATACTTAATAAAAATATTATCATAATATTTATTTTGTTAAAATTCAGTAAATTATAATTTTATTAAGGCGTAAAAAAATGTTTTTTAGCTAATTTATTTAATTTATATTTTATTTTAAATATTAAATGATGGAATTAGCTAACAAGAATGAAAGTTTTTACATAGAATATGGACTTGTAAAAAATGTATTTTTGGTAAAAAGTATTCTTCAATTTTAAACTAAATTTAATAATATTTTTACAGTTTTAATATTATTTTAAATGTTTTGTTTAAAAAAAATTTTTGTATTATATTAATAAAATATTTATTTAATATAAAATCAATACAATCAAAATTTAATTTCATAAGGTATTTTATATTATAAACATGAATTAACTTTGTTTAATAGATATGTCCTTGTAAGTTATTTTTTTTACAAGTTTATTGTTTTCTTTTTATAGATAAAGTTTTAACTCCTTTCAGAATTGAACTTTGAATACATTTTCTATTTTTATATTTTAATACTTTATAAAAATATTATTATATTTTTTTTGTTAAAATTTTAAATTATAATTTTATTAAGGGGTAAAATATATTTGTTTAGCTAATTTATTTAATTTTTTTCGGATATTAATAAAATTGCCTCTATTTTTTTTGTTTTAGGGGGTTGGGGTTGAGGGTTTAGGGGGTTGAACCCTTAAAACCCTCCCCTTATCTCCTACGCCCATGATTCAATCTCCTACTAGTTCTATTCAGTTTATTAAGGCAAACGTAAATTTTGTCCAAGGGTATCTGCAAAGTATGATGTAGCCCAGCTTGTGCCAATCAACCATACGAGAAAATAGAAATTAAGCCACACTATAAATAATTTACCCGATCTTTTGGCAAATCATTACTATGCACTAAAATAAATAACTTTGTCATTATTTTCAATGCAGTTTAATTATTATAACGTGATATAGCATGCTTGATACTGTGTTAAAAACCACGATTAATGCTTATTTTCCAAAATGCAGAATATATGTACTTATATATACTGAAAACCAAATTATCAACAGGAATCAAGGTAGCGTAAATGCTACGGCCTCGGACCATTGAGATTAAAGTGTGGTACGAATCAAGAGATGGGTTTTTAATTTCTTTTGTTTTTAAAGTCATTTTTGTTATTAAAGGTATAACCTTACATGCCTAACCCACACGTTTCCGCCAGTATCTTCGAAAAAAAAGATCCAATGATGCTTCCAGCCCAAAATTCACTATAGTCACAGATATAACAGTGAAACGGTTTATCACCAGTATAAACACGATTATGCTTTGTTAAAGTACTTCTATCAGTAGTCTTGTACTCACAGAGGGAACAATGAAATGGTTTATCTCCAGTATGTTGGCGTTTATGTCTTATTATACCACTCTGATCAGAAGTCCTAAACTCGTATTTTGAACAGTGATATGCGCTGAAGTATTATACTCACAGTGAAATCGTTTATCTCTGCGTGTTGATATTTATGCGTTACTAAACTATTCATATTAACAGTCTTATAGTCACGCTCCGAAAATGGAGCAGTTTTTCAGCTGTATATAACTTCATATGCCTTGTCAAATTAGCTTGTACTCACAATCTGAACTATTATATGATTTATCTCCACGTTATGATTAGATTAGGATTATGTTAGGTTAGGTTATGTCAGATTAGATTATGTTTATTTCGGGGTAGTTTATGTCAGGTTAGTTTGTATTGAATTTATTCTTAGCCATTGCTACTGGATGATATTATTTTCAATACAGGTTAAATAATTACTGAATCCAAATTTATTCATACCAAAATATATGGCTGGCTGGGTATTTTAAGTATTATGGTATTGTAATAAATAATTGGAAAAATTCTATACGCGCCTTTAATTGTTCAAATTAGAAATTTATCTATGTACCAAACAAACAAAAAGTATGAATTAATATGAATTAACTATGCATACCACTAAGTTATTTAGTTTATTTTTTTTAAACTTATTTTGCTTATAGCAGTTTATGCGCGCCGTACTTATTTATATATGACGTAACATACGTCACATTAAAAATCTCATATTTAGTGATAATATATCGTTTATAATAAAAATATGGAACATATGAATAAGTATGTAATATTATTTATTGCTAATAATAATGGTGTATATTAAATTTACAAGTTATTACTCTAGTGTCATAAATTAACATATTATTCTTATTATTAATATATACATTTAAATAACACAGGATACACTTACCTACTAAATGTGATGATACTCAAATTCGTATTAACTCTATTCGTGCTCATCCGTTGAATAAGTGTAATTTGTTTATTCGAAATGATGTAAATAAACTTCTATTTGATACGTGGCTTGCTATAGAAAATTTAATTTTCCTGGATATAAGAAAATTCGGCAAGTATTGTGTGACAGGCAACTTCGCATACGCGTACTGTGCGTTGCCTACGCTAGAATCACTGTTGAAATATATTTCGGATATACGATGTACGAGGGATGTTAAAAAAATGTGTAAAAAAGTATATATAGGCTTTCTTTAATATAAAATGGTTTATTGTAGAAAAAGATATAAATTAATTTAATGAATAAATACTCAAGGAATTTAATTTCTTTTTATAAATTTTTTTTTATTAATGTATAAATTATGTTCGTGGATATACATTTCTAATAAAATTTTAAAAAAATTATCTGATCCATAAATTTAATTAAATATTCTTTAACGTTTTTGGTTAAATAACCATCATCAGAAGAACAAAACTACAACAATATTATCTTAAGTTTAACAAATCATATATTTTAAATCTAATGAATTGAAATGACTGAAAGCATTAAAATATTTGAAGTATTAAATTTAAACATAGGAATACTATTATATATATAAAAAAAAATTATCGTCTTTCGAAACTTTTGTGGAAAAACTTTGCATTTTGATAATAACTCAATTATTTTAATATTCAAGATTTAAAATTTTTAATAATATAAAAATAATATTTTATTTTACATTTTATATTTGTGAATTGGAGATTTTTTGTATAATCTAGTTTGAATAGTTATTAATAGAAAAGTATTAATGTTTTTAATTTTATACATAAAGAATCTTTATTTAAAATTTTAATTTTTGTTATTTATGAAAATGTTATCAAAAAGTAAACAATGTGATGAAGTGATCATTCAAATTAAAATTGACCATTTTTCTGCAATTTCTGCAAGATTTTCTGCAATATTGAGTATTGTACTTTTACTATAAAAATGAATTGATGAGAAAAAATTACTTGGATTGTATTCATGGTTGTTTTCAAATAAACAATATTAGAAAAATTATCTGATTGTAAGTTCTTTTATGCGTGTATTAAATTGTCTTCCAGTTTGACTTATGTATTCAGCAGAACAGTTACATTTAAGTTTGTAAACAGCATTTTACTCATTGACTGAAATTTTATCTTTGTTTTTTACTTATAGATATTTTAGAGTGTTATAAATTTTAAATGATATTTTACAATTATTTGATTTAAATAAATTTCTTGATATTGTATTGTTATGTCTGTATTTACTAAATGCTGTGGGATAAGGTTATTAATTTGTGTTTTTTTCCTTATAAAATATGTTTTTAATAAAGATAGTTGAAATATTATTAGTGTTAGATATTTGTAAAATGGTTATAAGTTCGTTTGTTAAATTTTTAAAGTTCATAGGGATTGAAAATAATCTATGAATAGCTGAATTAAAAACAGCTTTTTTGTGTTATATTGAGTGTTGAATGAAAATTAATTGTATGATTAGTTTACGGTAAATTTTTAGTTAATTTTATTGTTAAGGTAATATGTGTGCTAAAAGAATTAAGGAAATTTAGTATTTCATTAATTGTGGTTTTACTGATATCTTCAAATAAGAAAAAATGTCATTTAGATATCTGCACTAGACTTTAATATGACATAGTAATGGGTGATAGAATGAAGAATATAGTTTTCTAAATCAGCCATATATGGATTTCCGAGAAGAGTAGAAATGTTATTGCCAAGTGGAAGTCCAGCAGGTTGTGCAAAAAGTTCATTGTTAAAAGAGAAAATATCTTGTTTTAGACAACTTTTCAGTTTCACACCTTCTGTAATTGTAGAATTTAATTTCTCATATAATATTATTTATTAATAGCATATCAAACTACAACAGTTTGGTCTTATTTCTATGTGATTTGAATTTCAGCTAACTATACTTTGAGAATAATGACCCCTGGCCAAACCCGGTCGTGAATGATAAATGTAATAATACAAGATAGTTTTACTGAAATTTAATTGAGTACCTTGCTACCGATCAAAAGCAACAATCATAATAATTGTAATGTGTACAGTGAAACTTTTAGTAAATAACAATTTCATGATAGTCTATTAAGCTTCTCTTAAATTTCTGGAATTATATGATGAAGTCCTTAGATTCGCAGATAGATCTTGTTCTGAATGTGATTTCCCAGCTAATTCGTTTCGTATTTCACAAAAACCCAGAAGGGACAACCAAAAAGCCAAACACCAAAAGGATCAAAATTAACCCTACAAGAAACACTCGAAATAGACAAATTAATTCAAACACCAAGAAAATTATGCATCTTAACGAACAACTACATGAACCAAAAGTTGATTTGAATGCTCACGAAAGGCAGTCACGAACAATTAAGGAGTTAACAATGAAGGAGAGATAAAAAGAATAGATAAAGATAAGACTGGACTGTATACCAGTTGATGAGTGGATTATGGAGGTATATGAATCGAAATGAAGAAACAACGTTAGTAGGAAGAATGAATGCCATAAGGAAGAGCGAAGTAAGGATGCTAGAAGGATTGAAGTAGGCAGACATTTTTCCGATATGGCGAAAAGGGGATAGAATTGATGTGGAAAGTTATAGATGTATTATTACAATGAATGGCTTGTATAGAGTGTGTGCGACAGTTATAAACAATAGATTTGAGAATGAAATGAAGGCCGATTCAATATATTCTCACGAAAACACAGACGTACAACATAGCTCAATTTTATATTTTAGAAACCCATCAGAAAAAAATATGACACATCCTATAATCAGAAAATAGAAAAATAGCCTTCAAAACCACAAATAAACAAAGGAATCTAATATTCATTGTAAAGACAAAAGAAGTATCTTTAAAAAATCAGGCATTTGTAACCTACAGTTTGAGGAATGCAATAGTTCTTATATCGGTTAGACATCAAAGAATTTAGAGACGAGATACAATGAACATCTAAGTCATATAGACTCCAAAAGAGTAACAGTAATTTTGCAAACCACAGTTTAGAAACGAATCATACATTTCCATATAAATAAATTTGAACCATATATAGTCGAAGGCTACAACAAATTAAATCTTTTCAAATATTTAGAAATATCTATACATAAAAACGACGTAGGTAGAAACCTACTAAATACCCAAATAGATTCCATAACAACAACTAACTCCATGAGGTTAACAAGGTTTAGTTATAGATCTACTGGTAAGAAGCTGATAAGGTGCAGAACATTGAGACCTTAATTATGACAAATAAATGCAATATCATAATGAAAATGTACTTACATTTTGTTCTGACGACACAGCAGTAACCTATCGTCAACATCGACTTATCTATCTTAGAAAATATTTATAATTTAGCAGTTTGTGTACTTATATAAATTAAAATAATTAAATGAGAGCTAATAGTACTTATAAAAAAATTACAATTACAAGCTGAAATTCAAATTACAGAATTTAAGACCAAACTGTTGTGATTTGATATGCTATTAATAAATAATATTGTAAGTTCAAATCGATATTAACACTATACGAAGCGCTTCGTTTTGCCATCACTATGTGCTCTTCAGTAGTGTCTGACCCGATTTCAATTATATCGCTGTTGACGAAAAGACATGTTATATAATGATTGCCTTTGGCAATCATTTCGACTTTACTATCCTTTACTTATACGATAATAGTATGCTTTCAATGTAGCGTTCATATTGTGTTAGCAAAAGATTAAATTTAGCAGTGTTGTTTGGTAAGTTAATTAACAGTCAAGACTAATAAATTATAAGTTTTACCAGTTGTGTACTTATATAAATTAAAATAATTAAATGAGAGCTAATAGTACTTATAAAAATATTACGAGTACTCTAGCTAATTCTCAAAGTATACAGTTAGCTGAAATTCAAATCACATGGAGATTAGACTCGACAGTTGTGATTTGATGTGCTGTTAATAAATAATATTTTAAGTTGAAACCGATCGCTTCGTTTCGCGATTAATGTGTGCTCGCAGTAGTGTCTGGCACGATTTCAATTATGTCGCTGTTGACGAAAAGACATGTTATATAATGATTGGCGAAGGCAATAATTTCGACTTTGCTATTCTTTATTTATGCGTTTTTTGCAATGTACCGTTCATATTGTGTCAGCAAAAAATTAACTTTAGTAGAGTTGTTTGGTAAGTTGACTAATCAGTCAAGGCTAATAAATTATAAGTTCTACCAGTGGTGTACTTATATAAATTAGAATCAATAAATGAGAGCTAATAGTACTTTCGATACTAAGCGCTTCGTTTCGCCATCACTGCGTGATCGTCAGTAATGTCTGACACGATTTCAATTATGTCGCTGTTGGCGAAAGGACATGACATGTTATGAGAATAACCTATAGTACTTGTAATTTTGTTATAAGTACTATTAGCTTTCATTTATTTATTTTAATATTTATAATTTATATAAAATATGTACAGTAAATCAAATTGAGTTAGTCTTAATGTTGTTCCCGTTTGTAATTATTTGGTCGTCACAGTCGTTATAGTTGTTGTGGTCGTTGTCGTGTCATTGCTCCCGCCTATGTGGTCGTTGACTCTCTCCAGTTTAATCGTTAACATCTGTAAATCCAATCTCTCGTAGCCCCAATATGGTCACCTAACTACACACCAATTATATTATATCTACTCGAAACGAACCCACGCAGGTCCCATGTATTAATAGTCTGTATATCTGAAGATGTCTCGAAAGGGTTGAAACTACATATATAGTCACAATCTAATAGTTGTGCTATACGGGGAAAATCACAAAGTAGAATACAGTTCCAATTGATATTTCATCTTGGATTACAACAAAGTAACGCTTGACTTAATCAACGTTAATTTATTATATTTTGTTTGATGATTATCTAATCTGATCTTTATTCACTGTCTTTTGAAAACTGATCTTCTTTACCATAATTCAAATTACGATAATCTAAACTAATCCATCATTACCCATGAATTAGTAGTATGTATGTCTGAAGATTGTCCGAAATAGTTGAAATTATAATTTCATAACGACTATACTCTAGGATCCGGTGGTTAATAAAAAGAGTAATTATTTATTTTACAATCACGTTAAGAATAAATGTATTAGAAATTGTAGATAATACACCAGGGAGTTTTTTTTTTCATAATATCTAAACACCCTGTATTCATTGATCAAAACCTTTACCACATACAACACAAGCATGCCATTATTATTATTATTCCGATCTTCGAACTAACGCCTGTTGTGCTCGTGTGCTAAATTTAATTTTTCACGCATGCTCCCAGCCCCAGCACTTGAATTTCCCATCTCAGGGAAAAGGCGCAACAGGATTTTCAACAGGTTTTCTTCTACAGTTTACTAGTCGCAAAACTCTCGTTTGCTATATTCATATTAGTCCTAATCGAGAAAATCGTATGCACGTTTACGCGATTTATCCAAGCTCAAATTTTTGACGTCGAATGTCTGACGCGCATTTTATTGTTATTTTTTTCGTGAGAATATAGTTAATCCGATTAGTTTTATAACAAATATTTTTGTGATTTTTTTTTAATTTAAGGTACGAACTGTTTATATTTATTGTCTTAAGTTCAAAATTTCTTTATTTATATGTATATACAAACTGTCCTATAAATACTTTCATACCTATGCTGTATCCCAGATTGTCATTTTTTATGGATTTTTTCTTGAAAAATTTTGTTGTAAAGTGCAACGTCGACACATTATTACCGTGGTACTACAATTATTACAAACACTTCAAACTTCTAATCATCTTTCCTTCATGGCTTGATTTATCATGAAGTTCCAGCTGATTCTAGGACGACTCTTCTTTTTTCTCCGATACGGAGACCAATCATGAATTCTTCTTGGCCACCTTTCGTCGCCCATCCGCTTTAGGTGCCCATACCATGTAAGTTGTTAAATTCAATGGCATCTATGATGTTATAGTCCACTTCCATCCCTTACCTAATAGTAACGTTGGTAACATGTTCAAGTTTGGAAACTCTGCAACGTCTTCTACAAAAAACCATTTCCGCTGCTAAAAGTCGTTAGCTTTCTGAATTGTTTAGTAAACAAAGCTTTGAACCATTTGTCATTATGCTTTCTAGAATGGTTTTGTATAGGGTTGTTTTTGTTTTGTTGCTAATCTTTGTGTAATTCGTTTGCCAGTTGCTACTTTCTTTCTAATATCATGCTCATCAGTTCCATTACTGGTAATCGTAATGCCTAAATTTTTATATTCTTGGACTAACTTTATTGTGCCACTTCGCAACATAACGTCCATAGGTGGATCTCCGAAGGACACGTATTTCCATACCCTATTCCATAGCCCAGACCCTATTGATCGCATTCTTCGTATTGATCGTAGGCCTTTGCGAATATTATTTGGTCGTCAGTAAACAGTAACGTAGTTAGCTAAGTTCCATGTCATCTCTAATCCCATTTTTCAAGTTTTGTGTGGCAGTGTTTTAGTGCTTTGCTAATGTAAATTTTAAAAGGTATAGGCAAAATGCAGCACCCTTGTTGCATCCCTTGGGATTGGATACTGGAAATCCTGCAGAAAGCTTACTTGTAATATACTAGTCTAGTACTGTTTTTGTATAATTTGTTCAAAGTGTTAATGTAAGTAGATGAAATTTGAAAGAAAATTCGTAGCCATTGAAGATTAACCCTACTAGATTTGAACTGTTTTAAATAAAGTATTTTCAAAAATTAACGAATTCAAATTTTTTGTATTTCAAATTTTTGTTTCAAATTTAGCATTTAAATTTGGTCTATCACTTGTATAGTAGAAAACAGTTGTAGGCATAAATTTTGGTTGATTTGCCCTAACGCCTAACCGATAATGATTATTTACATAGATAGGATTTCTAAACATCAGCAATTTTTGGCACAGTGAGATTTCTTCAAGGAAGTGAGATTTCATTTTGAATATTTTTGTATCAAAACTAAGTAATCAAAAAAGGTAGTACCACCATTATAAGATTTGTGTAGTAATATTTTAAAAATACAGAAAAAGCCATCAATAACGGTTACTTAAAAACCAAGAAATATTGATAACTAAAAAATAAAAAAAGGAAAACTAAAAAATAAGAACTCTTTTTGAATATTCTTGTATCAAAACTAAGTAATCATTAAGTGACTGTTGTGCCATTCACGAGGAGGCGGAAATTAAATCTACTGTTCTTGGTCCTGAGTGACACGGCGGTCAGGAGAAGTTGGGAGGTCAAGTATTTGGGTCTAGTCTTGGACCACAAACTAACCTGGAATGCACATTTGCAGAAATAACAACAAAAGGCTTCTGCAGCCTTATATGCAGGAAAAAACTTTTCGATAGAACATGGGGTCTACAACCAAAAATGATCTATTGGACCTATACGACAATCGTAAGACCCATTGTAGCGTATGGAGCTCTAGTATGATGGTAGAACAAAAAAAGGCACAGAGCATACTACAAAAACTTCAAAGAACTGCATGCCTTAGCATAATTGGGGCAATGTCTATCTCTCCCACTGCTGCATGAAGCAATCACAGGATTGCTTCCCATGTACCTACTACTGAAGAGGAAGGCTTTAAATCTGGCAACGGCTATTGCTAGGGCAAAAAGAATGAAACCTGTCAATTTTAGAGGACATTACCTCAAAGAGCCAGGGGCGGCACCACTCACAGAGTGCAGGTGGGATGATATGTCACTGAAGTTGAACTTTCAACAACCATTTGTTCTTACCATTCCTACCAGAGATGTCTGGGAACATTGACCTTCATAAGGTAAAGGTGACTTGAAATGGTATACAGATGGTTCAAAATTGGATAGTGGTGAAGCAGGGGCTAGAGTGTATGGCCCTATGTGCTGTACAGTGATTTCGCTGGGTACACACACAACTATCCTACAGGATGAAATATTTGCCAAGTCTGCTCTAGAAATCATGCACAAGGGCATTAAAGAGACTAACATGAATAGGCACACTGATCGTCAAGCAGTGCTGAAGGCTTAACAGGCTAAAACCTGTGAGTGTAAGCTAGTGCTGGAAGCTCTGACGCACCTGAAAAAATTCGCACAGACAAGAGGCAAAGAGTAATCTAATAAGCCCCGGTCGGTCTTGTGGTCTAACTAAAGAACACAGGAAACGGATATTAAGACAATGGGAATAATTAGCCAGAATTAAATACTAGAACAAAGTCCCAAGACAAGAACAGTCAAAGGCCTTTATAGACCTGACATCTGAGGTTAACACATAATATTCAGTCTTAACAAAGAGGAACTCTTAATACATATGGGCTTCATTACGGGGCATTGTCCTCTAAACTACCATATGCACAAAATTAGTAAGGTTGAGAACCCTACATGTCGATTATGCAATGATACGGCTGAAACCACAAAACACATTTTATGTGAATGTCAGGCAGCATCGAGGTTCAGACAACGACAGTTCAGGGCCATAACAGTAAATGCCGCGAACATCAGAGAACAATACCAGAGAACGTTTATGAAAGAACTGAGATACGACAAGGAGGGACTTGCTACTAAAATCCTTTAGGTGAATGTGATTGGGGTAAAGATCCTGTCCCCTACATAATAATAAAAATACTATATTCTAATTTCCTGACCTCTTTTTATTTAGATGGTAAATGCAACTTCTGGGTCAAGGTCAAAATTCTGTAATTTTTCTCTATAGCTCGCCTACGTTTCGATGGTTATTTTTATCATCATCATCATCATTTTTTATCATCACAAGTCAGGGCTCTACAGATAATAAAATTTGCAGAGCTTTGATCATGATGGTAAAAAATACCAACGAAACGAAGATTAGTTGCAGAGAAAAATTAAAGAATTTTGACCTAGCTCCCGGAAGTTTCATTTACCATATAATACATATTTGTTCCATTCAAAGTGAAAAAATTATGTTCTGTTAAAATATTTTTGGGGTGCCCTATATACAACAAATTATTCTTATTCATTATATACTTTAGGATTGTAATTAATATGTAATTAATATTCTTTATTTTTTGTTTCAGTATGGATTTCTAGTCTAAACGTAGGATTGTTCTTCATGGGTTGTGCCCCAAGCAAAGGAGAAAATAGAAATACTTCTGCTATAAAAAAAGGTACGTTTCATGTAATTTATAACATTAGATTAATTACGTAGTAATTTATATTCTGTGTAAATGAAAGAAATACAATGTTGATTAGTAATTAACTCGCCCAGTATTTGAACTATCAATCATTTCAACACTTAGTGCTCAGCACTTAATGCTAATAACGATTGATTAGCATAAAGACGCGTAGTTATCGCTGTGCGCCAAAAGCGTGCTTCATACGCTTCTACATACATTAACACCTTGCCATTTAGCACGTTTTTGCTTTTAATACCATACATAATAGAATCAAAACTACGACAAAGAGATGCTTTGCCCACCTCATCTCTTCATTAAAATTAGTATCCATAGCAACCTCAATTGCGTATTAAAATTAAGATGTAGTCGATTAGAATGGAAACGCATCGCTATAGTTGTAACGTCGCTTGCCTTTGCCGTAAACTCATTATGGCCCTTAATAAACCAAATAATAAATACATATCTTATTTATGCATCGATTGCAAAAGATTAGATTTTTTGTTCATGTGAATATGATATTCATTGTTATAACAATTTTTGTAAAGAAATAAGCATTCATTTCATCTTTGAGATGATTGTTAATACATACGTATCTACAAAAATCCATTTCGCATAAAAAAGTTTTAGAGACAAAACACGCATGTCAAGCGCATTTCTTTTTTCCTGTCAGTTGACAGTTCTCTAGGGAAATAGACTTTGTTTATGTTGATCAAGAAAACAGGTAAAAAGGTTCGTGGAACTGAAATTAGGATAAGAAAGATGGAATGCATTCATATGAAAATAAAACATTGTACCTTCCTTTTAAAGTGTCGAATAACTAGAGTTGCCAACTGCGAATTAATATTAAAGTATTAATTGTATTATATTCTAGCGCTACAAAAGAGAGGATACAACTTTCCGATTTCTAACTTATGCAAACAGATGAGAGTGGTATTAGTCTATGACACGAATCTTCGAGCCAGATATTTAGCACAGTTAAAAAAACTGTAGTAATTAACAAACAGAAAAGATAATCAGAAATGATCGGCTCGCTATTTACACCATGCACCGGTATTTGGGCAATGAATAGCTGCGTTCTATTGAGAGTAATACAGTGAAATCTTTGCTTTGCGAACATTCGAATAAATGGACATCTTTCCGAAACGGTCAATTTGGTTGTAACCAAATTATTCATTATAATATACGTACACAATAAATACAATCCAATAACCGGACACTTTCATAAATGGATAATCATATCACCTAAATACGACTGCCACATTTATCACAAACTCTCATAAAATAGATTCTTTTTTTCGGGTAAAGAGACACTTACTATTTTGTTTCGTGTAAATATTCGTGAATAGAATGAAGTGTTGCACCAACGACTTGGTGTGATTAAATTTTTTATAAAAACTATAGGATTATTAAAGATTTCAAAAATATCTTAACCAATAACTTGGAAAAAGTTCTTGTTCATGTATTTCACTTTAAAATTCTGTCGCATCACAGCCAACTGGAAGGATGCCGGATAATTTTGCCGCGCATCAACCTTTCTTGATCAACTCATGCGGGGATCTTTACAGTGGACCGAAGTTTTACATCTACGCCTCGTATAAAGTCTGGGCCAAGCTGAATCTCGAACCGCAGACCTCTGGATTGGTAGTCATGCATCTTACCAATAAGCTACGGCCCCCACAATTGGAAAAGGTGTAAATGAACTGAAGTGACATTTATGTCAATTAAGTTTATGAAGTTATTTTAGTAACGTGAGTTTGATCGGATGTAAAGGTAGGTTTGAATTGATGTAAGCCAAGTTTGAATTAACCACATTCTGAAATTGTTATGGCTTGACTAACATTATCAGTACTTAGCAAATGCAGTTCATAATATAATCCTAAGTGGAGATATTAATATACAAATTTAATCAAAAATAAATTAATAAGTACTTATTATCGGAAAAATTTAATAATAAGTACCCGATGCCTCCACCAAATTGTCACGACTCATTTTAAGGGGTAGCAACCTGGCGATATTTACTCATGTGAACGAGTGGTTCCTCAACTTACTAAAACTTATGGAGGTTAAATTAAAGAAAGCATTTTAATTTAATAAAATAAAATTAATATAAAAAATAAAGATTGAGACATATTTGACCTAATTAGCGTTTGTTAATTTGTTAGTTAAAGTTATTTATAATCATATAATTCTTTCGATCAGCTCTTGTAGAAAATAAATAAATAAATAGAAAATCTTAATGCGTATATCACAATGCGCTGCCATGTTTTTGTAACTCTATTTTTAATAACCTAAGTTATTAAGGTGACATGTTTTCTGAATAAGTTATTTCATTTTACATTTGACCGCCATGTTTCTGTTTGAACTAAATTCGGAACGGGCGAAAATGTTTATTGATAAGTTTTATGACAGTCCGTATGATTATCAATAATATTTTCAAAATTTTTTAGAATGTATTAAATATCAAAAGATTTAGATAAACGAGACATATGTTCCACTCAAGAAACTTTACAATTATTTAATTATAAATAATTGAGGTCTAATCAATACAAAAAATTTAAATGAAAATTCGTAAGAAATATTAACAATTTCAAATCATTCAACACTATATTCAAAATTGTTGACAATTTGTAACCTGTTTAATAAGATCAACTGCGTAAATGTAAATTCCCTATTAACAAATATTACTTGAAAATATGACTAACTAACTCTCCCTAGGAAGGGTGAACACCAATCAACCTCAGAAAATTTGGAAGGTCGTACCCAACCTGCCTGTTTATTAATTCTTCCCCTTTTTTTAATTCTTTAACACAATCTTGAAATATTATTTTTGATAAAAAAAGGGAATTGTTAAACAAAGGTCTGAGTTTTGTTCCATATTTTAACATTAAATTAAAAGATTTTAAAGAGATTGCTATTTATATAGAATTCATTCTTGAGAGTAATCCAATCATCAATCAAAATTATCCGAGGACACAATTTGCAAATATATTAAGTTATAAATATAATAGAAATAAACTAAATAATTTTTCATTTTACTTTCAAAAAGAAATTAAGTCAATAACAGAAATTGTCTTTTAATTATTAAAAACGAAGATTATATTATGAAAATGAAAAGTTTTTTAGCTGAAAGTAATTTTCATATCATGTAAAAATTTAATTAATAAATATGACTTTAAAGTAAAATCGATTATAGATTTACACTCTAATGTTAATTTACATAATAAACAATTTTCGCTAAATATGAATCCAATTATTCCTTTGTCAAAACTTCATAAACAAGGTGATTTTCCTGTTAGACTATTGTGTCATTTATAGGATCTTATAGTTCAAAATGAGTAAATTTTTTAGATAAAAAATTAAAAGAAAATTTAGATTAACTAGTGTTAATTTTGAAAATTATGAGAATACTATAAGAATTAGTTTAAAAGTTAAGGCTTTTTTTGGATCTAACTATTTCGAGATTAAATAATAAAATTTCACTTAGTCTTTGTAGGAAACCTACTCATACAAGTCATTGCATAAATTTCATTCTTATTAACATAAACTATGTGTCTTTGAAAATAAGTTGCATACAATTTTTTTTTTGTACCAGTGAATAACACAAACTTTATTATTGAACTAAAAACTTTATTGAAATTGCTTATGTTAATGATTTTCCAATTTTTGTTAAAAACTTTTTTATAAAAAAAAAGTTTTAAATTGTTAAACCTTTCACAAAGAATGAATTTAAAATTGGAAAAGGAAATGAAAGAACATTATTTTTCGATACCATTTATGGGTAATATTTCATAACAAATAAAAAACTTATTTAAAAATAAAGGAATTAATATTGCATTCTGCAATTTCGGAATGTAACATTATTTGTTAGAAATAAAGATAAAACTCAGAATGAAAATAAAAGTGGTGTTTATAAATTAAAATGTAACTCTGGTGTAAATTATATTAGTCAAACTGGGAGACCTTTCAAAATAAGCTTAAATGAACATTTGAGAAGCATTAGACTTGGTAAAGATGATTCTACTTCTGCTATTTATATTAATAATTTAGATCATAACTTTAATAGAAATATTTTTTTAAAAATTTTGCAGTTTTATAATAAAGTTAAATATTGCAGAATCTTTAGGAATTTTAGCTTCTTCAAAGAAAAACTCGGATCTTAATTTAAGTGAAAAAATTAATTTAAATGGAAAATAATTTTTTAATCAATTATGTTTTGTTTAATTATTAATGAACGTATTTTTTGAATCATAAGATTTAACTGAATGATTTTATAAAGTATATCTTTTAGATTCAAAATTAAACAATAAATTTATTTTATTTTTATTTGAAAACCAATGACAATAATTTTAGAAAATGTGATCTAATTGTTAAAAATAATTTAATCAAATTTAAACGTTTATTTTTCATGCTATAATTGAATTAAGTAAGTTAAATAATATTATTAAATAAAATTAATTGTAATTTTAAGTTAATTTATTGTAGAATATAGTCTAATGATTATTGAATAAATCGAAAGATCTGACAACATTAATTGGATTATTTGTGGTATACAGTATATAGAATTTTAATGTTTTTATTTTATTAGTTACGAAAGTTACTTATATGTAAAATATATAACTATTTGGTAAACTATTTTTTTTTTTTTTGGAACGTATAAGGCAACTTTGGACATATATCCTAATGTGACGTCTTTTCATCTCTTTTTACCTAATTGAGAAAAGTAGTAATTTTAGCTTTAATTTCTTAATTTGTAAAGAATCAACAGAAATAGATTATAATTACGACTACTATTACTTTAGCGATGCATAAAAAAAATTCTCGAGAGTCGAAAAGATTAAATTTTCGATGCAATATGAAATGCTACTTAAACTAAATCTCGTTTAAAACTCGAAACGTTGTAAGAAAACTGTTTTATACATTTGTCACAGCTGCATTCCGACATTTTATCATCAACTTGTTGATTACATTTGAAGTCCGTTTCGTTTAAATGACTACGGAATTCTACGGGGAAATGACTGTTCATGTTATATTAATGTGATTGTAGCGTGCAATTTTTAACATAATACTTCAATTACATATGTATTGTATATGAATACAGAATTATTAAAAGAAGATATGTAGTATAGAATGATTACATACAACATACTGTAATACACTGGCGGATTTAACCTCATTGTGGCCCAAGGCGGGCACATTTCTGGGGCCCTTTCCATTCATATTAAATTATTTGTAAATATACATGTTTACATTCGATTATTTTATTTTAAAAATGTCAAAGATACTCATGTCAAAATTACTTTTGCCCTTATACTTCACGGTAAAGGTCCTATATGGCCGTCTTAGGAGACAATTTAGGATATGCGCATATGCGTCACAGACTCGAAGGAAAAACCTGACAGGGTGGCCTAAGAATTACAAAAAACATTTAAAAGCTACTTTTAATAAGCTACATTAATAATCTTACCCGAATTTCCTCTTCATAAACTATTCAGCGCCAGAACCTCAATTAACCGGTACTTAGCTAAAATCATACGACCGGACTACTCGTTTCTCCCTTATACTTGTTGTTCATGTCGTAATCAAATGAGCACTCAAGGAATATAAGCAGTGGTATTTCACGTAACGCTTGCTTAGTCCTATCCTAGCATATACTAAAAGCATAAAAAGTGAGCGTTTCGTGACAACATAGAAAACCTGGAGGGGTTTTCTCTTATTTACCATGGTTCAGTTTTTACTATTGTTCGGTTCTATCATTTTTCAGTTGTTAGTTCAGTTTATATGTTTAATCACAATTACCATAGTAAACAATGGAGAATTTCTAAGGTATTAGATATATCTTTGGAATTATTACAATTACACCCTGACGTTGGGTATTGTTCAAAAGAGAATTTCTAAGGTATTAGATATATCTTTGGAATTATTACAATTACACCATGATGTTGGGTATTGTTCAAAAGAGATTCTCAAAAGCTATGATAATATCTAAGAATATACGTGGTGTTACTAAAAAGTTGTTAAACCTTTCTTATTGCTCAAAATTTGCGCAGTAGTCAACAGTTTCATTTTCATACTGTTATAGACGTGCATGTTTCCCAGGGCCAAATTACTCAAAAACTAAATAGAAACATTTAGAAAATCTTTAAAACTAAGCATTAGAAGCAGAAGTTGTACAGCTGTTTTCGAGAAAAAGGGCCGCAATATTTGCAATACGGTCACGCATTTTTTAAGGAGAGAGACCGTTACTCCCATAACGTGACGTTGGTAAGAGGATAATCTTTGTAAAAGGGTAAACCTAGCGATCCCCTCTTACCTTTTTAGGTACTCAAGATCGATTTATGTTTAGAAAAATGCGTCACTTTATTAATTATTTTAATTTATATACTACGGAATACAGTTATAGTTTTTATTCAGTTAGAATATGCGCAGTTATAATCCCCTAGTTTCAGAACGACATTTAAAATAAAATACAGGACTTCCTACTGCTAACGTTGTCCGTACCTTTCAGATTTAATCATATATTTATCCAGACAATTTATGGTAGTGCACAGCCCTTAACAACGACAACCTCTATATGGTCCAGGCTGACTAAACGAAAGAAAGGGTAAACTTAAGAAAATATATTGGTAACCTTTAAGCATTTTCTTAAAACCTTAGCAGTGCTTACATGCCGTCAAAGACATATTCGTTCATTGAACCAAATAAGTAATGCTATGCGAATAAATAAAATGAAAATGTTACTCATATTTAAATACTACGTACATATAAGTTGATCAAGATGGCGTTATGAGCACTCAAGGAATTTAAGCAGTGGTATTTCACGTAACGCTTGCTTAATCCTATCCTAGCATATACTAAAAGCATAAAAAGTGAGCGTTTCGTGACAACATGGAAAAACTGGAGGGGTCCTATTTTTGACCTTCTTAAGTACATGACAGTTCCCCCGACAAGGTTAAAAATATGCCGTTTTTGGAATTTGAAAGATGATGAAATTCTGTAGAAGATTTATTTCGACCATTTTTTCAAAAAAAAAACTATTTCCAAAAACGTTATAAATTTTTGAAAAAATCGGCAAAAAAAATTTTAAATTGTCAATTTTCTATAAATCCAAGAAAAATGGGGTTTTTACCATGCGATTCGCGTTTACTTGAAGCAAAATGCAAAAATACTCGAAATTTTGACGAATCTATAGATTTTTTGAAAAAAATTTTTGAAAATTTAAATATCGTGGAAATGAAATGTATGCCAAATTGGGGAGTCTATGTTCTCCAAACTCAATTGAGTGAGGGCCTGAAACTTGATGTCATATGAAAGATGAATGATAAAATGAAGAAAAAGTAGGTAAAAATGGTCCCAAAGTTAGACTACCATAAATACTATGCTCCAAATGGACCCACACGTTACTATTGTCATTGCCTTAAAGAGCATTCTTTTCTTTATTCAGAAAAAAATTACAAATCTTCAATATTAATAAAAAAGTGTATTTTAAATTTTTTAAATATTTTCTAATTTTCATTTCACGACAAAAATTCGACGTTAATTTTGGTATGATTTTTATGGGCATTTTTAGATAATTCTATTCATAACTTTTGAACGAGTCAAGATATCACAGTGGAATTTAGATATGTTATGGAGGACACATTACGCTTTCGTTTATATGTAAATACAGTTCTGGGCATGTTTGTTCCAAAAATGCAGATCAATAAAAATGTTGACCCGCTGGGTTTCTGCATCATACACTAATATTGTAATTAACGTGGGAAGTATGAAAGTTGCAGTGATTTTGTTAACAAACAATAATATTAGTTTTTCACCAAATTTATGCAATAAAAGAAGTTCTAGAGTGTCTGAGCTGAAAACTATAAAGACTTGAAATACATGGTTTACACCTATTTTGAAACAAAATCCGTTTTGTTCATATTTATTGAATTTAAAAATGGAAAGGATGGTTTTACGCGTTTTTATAAGAGTAAATATTGTCCTATTTTTTAATTTTACGTTATTTTCGGTAGAGTTTTAGCGCGAAAAAATCTTAAGTAGCAAATCTTGTAGTACTTTGTAGGTAGAAATCGATTCCTTGAAGAAATTAGATTGTTTCTATTGTAAAACTATGCAAATTTATTGAAAATTCGATTTCTGATGAGCATATTTCATTTACTGTGTTTCATGAATTCGGGCCAAATTGACGTATTTTAATCAAAAATGGGTTACTTTAATTTCACATTATAAGAAAAATAAACACTTTCACAAGCTAATGCAGTTAATATTAATTGAAGCTTTAAAGGATTATTTTTAACATGGTAGACTACGGTTTATTAAATTTTAGAGAGTTTTCTTTAAAAACATACTGGTATGTTTTGCATTTTTCTGACAGATGGAATTTAAAATGGCAGATATTAATTTCAAGCATTGGGCTAAATGAAACGTAAATAAACTGTGTGGGTTCTGTAGGGTGTTGACGGCGCGAGAATTAATCACTTCAGTCTAAGATATAGTAGCTCGGCAAACAGTGCCTAACTCATTGGGGATGAAGTTGGTTAATTTAAATTATAATATGAGGATTGAAAACTTATATAATTATTTCTGTCTTCGTATAATTCAAAGACACAAATGATTTTATTAATCTCAATCACTATAATAATTCACTGTATACGTGTTAACTCAAGAAATATGCATTTTCAAAACATATGATTTATATCTAATGTATAAAATTGTTGTAGACAGGTGACCAAAAATTGTACAATAAATGAAACTAAATTTTCATTACGAACG
>WYDF02044148.1:0-12342 GCA_009867245.2 Adranes taylori | reverse complement strand
TATCTGTCAGTACGTCTTATAATTGTGATTTTTGTTCGATATATAACACATTTAGAAAAATTGCAATTTGCAAAAAATGTGACGTGATGGAAAGTGATTCAGCGCAACGGAAAAAATACAGGTCCATATGATGTGACAGAGAGTTTATGATGTATCAACCGGCTTTCTTCTCCAGTTTAAAGTATTTGTGGACGTTAATTATTTTAGAATTTCTTTAGAACTTGGTGTACGCGGTTTTCTTGATTATATACTCACAATTTTTTTAACTGTCCTACTAGCATTATAAAAAGAAAGGTATACAGTTGACTCTCTGTAGACTCTCACTTGTCTAATCCGACCCTCTAGTAGTCCGACGTTGTTTGTAGACTTTAGACTGGCGTGGAGGGGAAGTTGAGAAGACACTGTAATGGTAGTTGCGATCGACAGTTGCGTGGTGTTCATCACCGTGAACCTTTAGAGTGACGTTTAGATTTGGATTTCATAGTGCGTATTCCATAGTCCATTTTGATTTGTTGCTGCTTATCATAATTTTTGTTTATTTTTATATTCGCAGATACTTACATAGTCGAAGAACATAAAACACTAATTCCACTTAAACGAAAAACAGATTCTCAAGAAACCTCAGACAGGCAATAAGCAAACGAACCTCGCTAATGAATACGGAGTCCATCGTGCTGCGATTCATGACATACGAAGAAATAGTGAAAAATAAGGGCTTTTTCTAAATCTGGAAAAAAAACTTTAAAACCGGGCGAGATTCCTGAGGTTGAGAGCACCCGTTATTCGTGGTTTCTTCAAAAACGCAACATGCATACTCTAATTCCAGTACTGATTCTTAAAGAAAAGCAAAGCTATTCTATAGAAAAATAATGCGGAAAGATGATTTTCAAGCCGATGATGGCTATCAAAAATCAAAAAGCGATTTGGAATTCGTTTATTGAGTATGACGGGTGAAATCTCTCATGTAATTTTACCGGGGTCGACCTCTGCAAAGAGAAACTTAAACAAATCATGAGAGCACTAGGCCTATCTCCCGACCAAGAGTGTAATGCAGATGTGAGTGATTTGTTTTGGCAGCTTTTGCTCAAGAAAGCATTCGTTCATCGAGATGAAGAAAGTGCTCGAGGACAGAAACTGGCTAGGGCTGGATAAGGTTTATGCCGTATTCGAATGCGCGCACACTTGTTGGTGATCGGCAAGGCGAAGAATCAGAGGGCCTTTAAAAAGTCAACATACCTGTTGATAATAAAAATGAACCGGGGGTTGGATGACTAAGTCAGATTTCAAGGAATGATTTTATAAAATATATTTCCATAATTGAAAACCTTTCTAAAAAAAACAGAAATTGCAGCAAAAAGCCCTGCTTATTTTAGATAACTGGCCCGGTCACCAGAAAGACGACAATTTGAAAAGTTCCGGCATCCATGTATTGTTTTTACCGCCAAACGTTACACCCCTTTTGCAACCTATGGACCAGAATGTCATTCAGACAGTCAAAATGCACTATGAAAAAGCGTTGCTTTACAAGGTGTTGACAAAGCAAGACAGCGTGAGTAAGTCATTAAAAGAAACCGATTTGAAAGATGTGGTTGTTTCAGTGGCAAGTATTTGAGAACTTCTAGCAGAAAAAACCATTGATTGTTCTTAGAAATACTTATGGCCCGATATGACACTATAAGAGCAGTACCGAAAAAAAAAACAAAACGAAACGGATGATGATCAAAGTAGGGAAATGGAAGACTTGCTCGCTATTGATGACATTGAAGAAAATGTTGATTGTGAACTGACTGAGCTGCGAGATACGATCGAGGAAAAACTGGTTGTTGAAAGCGAAAATCTAACAAGAGAAGATGTGAATATATCGCTAGTTGGCGAAGAAGAAGAAACCAGTCAGATGTTGACAGACGAAGAATTAATCGAAGATGTGATAAATAGGGAGAAGAAGAAGACGACGGGAGAGAAAAAGCCTCTGATCTTTATACAGTCAGCCATGATGCTGGTATGGATACGTTTGCAACCTGTGTGAAGTGGGCATAAGAAAATTATATGTCAGCGACTGATATTCTTATTTTGAGGCTAAAAGATATAGTGTTAAAAGTGTAATTTCAGACCAAGAAACAGAAGAAAATTGTCAGTTTTTTACTCCATTGGAGTAAACTTGCAAGCGTATATTGTAGTATGTATGTGCAAATTATGAATTTGTAATAAAACAGATTTTTTTATATTTCAAGTGGTTTTATGTATGACCTTCCAGTAATCCGGTGTTTTCACTAATCTGGCACTACCCCTATCTGATATCTGCTGGATTAGTGAGAGTCTACTGTAGTATAATTTGTAAGATGATATAAGATAAAATGCCATAAGTTTCTTATTTAAACCAATAATATTTTGTTATGAATTTTAAGGGAAAATGTAGGCATGAATAAATTAAAAATGTTAATAGCAATTTGAAACAGACTTATTGGAGTTACCAACTTTGTGCTACACTGTATCTTCTTCTGCAATTTAATTTTACAGTAACTTTACAGGTATGATGTAATTTTACAACTATTATAAAAATGATGCAAACTTTTATTAAATTCATTTTTGTAAATTCAAACAAAATATTCAATTTACTGGAACAAGATTACGTCTAATTTGACAAAATATGAGAACATGGTGGATGTGTAATGGTGGATGAGAGTGATAAAATGGTAAACATTCTAAACTTGAGAATTTGTGAGATTGAAAGGACAGGGGGTGCATATAAGTATTGGGAAGAGGATAGGAAGAAGCGTATAAAATGATGGAATTGTGAATGGAGAGATGATACGTGGAAAGTGGTATAAATGAATTGGTGAAGAAGATATTGAGTAACAAGAAAGGTGGCGAAAGTTGAGAAAGGTAAGGTACAATAGAAAATATAGACACGCAATTAATAAGGCTGGTATGCCAGATTACATTAAGGCAGTTGTGCATATGAGCATAAAATAGATGATCTCGAGGTTTAGTCCAAGCTGTTTCAGAAACAAGAGATGGGAAATCCAGGAAGCCC
Source organism: Adranes taylori (assembly GCA_009867245.2). Classification (NCBI taxonomy): domain Eukaryota; kingdom Metazoa; phylum Arthropoda; class Insecta; order Coleoptera; family Staphylinidae; genus Adranes; species Adranes taylori. The sequence continues at coordinate 9,308 of WYDF02044148.1, read as the reverse complement.
ACCCGCTGTCGAAGAGGTTGAATCAGGATACTTGTCTGCCTATAACTGTTGATGAGGTACAGAGAGCTTTGAAAAGCAAAATGAACTTCGTTGCGTCTGGGCCAAGCACTATTACGAATTTTTGGTGGAAAATGTTTACTTCCACGCACGTACATCTGGCCGGAGAATTCACATCGTATATCGACGGAGACAAGCCTATTCCACCGTGGCTTACAGAAGGACAGATCCAAAAAATTATAAGCCCATAACTTGCCTAAACACTTGCTATAAAATATTCACTACCATATTATATGAAAGAATATTAAATGCCATACAACCCGCTTGGGGACGTATCTACGAACATCCTGGATCAAAGAGAGGCTTGGCTGGTTGCAAAGGAAATCTTCTAATTAATTTTTGTGGCATTCACGACGCAATGCAATATAAGCGCAACCTGTGCATGGCCTGGTTCGCTTACAAGAAGCCATTTGACACCAGGCATTTGGTTATCAAATTATTGGAGAGCCTAAAAGTCCACCAGAGATTAGTGAATTGTAAGCAAACATTCATGTCGCAATGGTCAATTCACTTTGTCATTAAAGCTGACAAGAAAAGCAATGTAACGAACCCAGTCCGTTACCAAAGGGGCATTTTCCAAGCCGACTCCCTAAGCCCTTTGTTGTTTTGCATTACTCCCTCTATCCGTAGCTTTGCGTCGCTTGAAAGGATACCCATATGGAAAACTTGGTAGTCGGATACACAGCGTAAGTCATCTGTTTTATATGGATGAGTTAACACTTTACTTTCCCGGCGAAAGGGAGTTAGGCAACTCCTTAAACATAGTCACCAGGTACACTATGGACATTCGTATGGCATTTGGATCAGATAAATGCGCAGTGGTCCATCTCAGAAAAGGAAGACCGGATATAGAAAGGGCAGATATTCAGCTTGACGACGGATCAACCTTCTCGCACCTTAAGGTTCATGAGAGATACCTGTATCTTGGTATGAGTGAAAGTCATATACATGATGCAGTCAACAACAAAGAAACTCTCAGTAGCAAGTACAAAAACACCATTAATAAAATTTGGTGGTCAGAATTAAGCGGAGCCAACAAAGTTGTCTTCACAAACATGTTTGCTGTTCCGATGCTATTATATAGGTTTGGTATTATTAAATTGCGACAGGACGAGCTGAAAATCCTTGACCGATCTACTAGGAAAGTGATGCAAATTAATCGGAGCATCTATCCCAGTTCTTCCGTGTCTTGTGTTTACCTTCCGCAAAATGAAGGTGACCCTTTTATGAAATTTGTGCATGAGCACGAATTAGCGGCTGTTGGGTCATTTCTGTATAAGGCTGCAAGAAAAGCGTCCGAATCCCTTGGACTATCATTCTGAACAGATATGCAGGCTAAGAGTGGTGAAGCACTGAACGCGATGGAGTTAGATATCCGGGCTGCCAAAAACGTAGTTCGAAAATCAGAATTGGCAATATTCAAACAACTCCATCGGAATAAACCTATGCACAGCCAATTTTATTATATCATTGCCGAATTGGAGATATGACCACATTTAACTTTCAGTTTCTTAAGATCTGCTGGCCTGCGATGTGAAACTGAGGGATTTATTTTTGCATGCCTAGATGGTGTCATAAACACGCTTGTCTACGGTAAGAATATAATGGTCGTAGAGGTGACTGATACGTACTGCCGAGCAGGCAAGTGTCAACCAGAGACGCTACTTCATATTCTTCCCGCATGCTTTGTGTATGCTAGAATAAAATACATCCAGGGCCATATTGCCGCTCTAAAGTGCTATATTTTCATCTGCGACATTCTTACGGTATAGACAAAGACCCGGTTACACCCTACGTCGTTAAGGATATTGAGACCGTAGTTGAAAATGACGCTTTCTCTTCCCCATCTCCTTTCAGCTCTCTTATCCAGTTCTGTTTCCACCATGCCAGTCACCTCTTCTATACTACTTATTCGCTCACATCTTACATTCTTCAATCTTTCAGCCAACTCACTTTTCATCTTCCCATTCCATACGTATCCCTCCACTCCTTCAAGCACTTTCCACTGCATCTTCGTTTCCTTCTTTCCTTTAGTCCTTCCGTTCCATTCCGTTTAGATCGGAAAGTGGTCGGACTCTACCCTCTCTCCCACAATAATCTGGTTCAACATATGACCCGCCTCCTCGTTTAGCACCATATTATGTCCCTCCACCATTGGCCTTAAATGTTACGTTTCCCTCCCAATCCCCTTCCGAGCAGCCATTTCCCACACACCATCCCTCTTCATCCATCCATTCCAAGAATTTCCTTCCTTCCACATTCACCACTTTTTCCTTTGAATTTCTTTCAACATACACCTCTTTCTTACCCAACCATCTTCCTCCTTTATCTCCAATTCTAATATTCCAGTCTCCCATAAGTTCCATTATGTCCCTTTCTTTTTCATCCGTCCTCACCCTTTCACTCACCTCACTCATAAATTTGCTCTATTCTTTTTTGACATATTCTGCCGTAAACAACATTCATTCTCCCACGACTTTAATACTCCTACCATACGCACGATCCCACTTCCACTTTCTACTCCTCAATTCCCATTCTTACCCCAGTAATGATCCCCCACACGCTCACCCCTGAAGTGATTTTAAAATAATACTAAGCTGCTCGGCTATTTTTCTCAAACAACTTAATTTTTCTCAAACAATAAAATTGCAGTCGGCGCATGAGATTATCTTTGCTTGCGCTCTCAATTATTTTTAACCTCCAAATTATACACGACTCACTAATGAATTTACAAATTCTAGATCAACGCTAGTCTAGAATCCCCCAATCCCTTCTTCAGCTATGGTTAAAAAATTCAAATCTAGCGTCATCTATCTTTCAAAACAGAATCAAAGATATAAAGATTTAAATTTCGCGCCAAATATTTTTTTTAGGGTCGGCATAATCCAGTTACATAACTTCAAAATTTGCACATGAACAAGCAGACGCATACCGCCAAAGCATTCCCTGAAGGAGACTCAAGTAGTCTCCGGTGTAAAGCATTCGCCAAAGTGGTCACATTCAAAGTCATTTAGATAGTCACCAAATAACGTGACATTGTTTAACGTAGCAGTGGCCGCTGACTCCGAACCCATCACCGCATCACATACGTTTCCATATAAAAAAGTGAGTCAGTCAGCAACAGCAATGGTGTAGAATCCCTTCTACAGCTTTGATCAAAAATGAAAAATTTAATACTCGCGCCAAATAGTTTTTATTGTAGGTAGAATCTAGTTGCATAACCCCAAAATCCGCACATGAACAAGCAGATGCAGACTACCAAAGCATCACCCGAAGGAGTCCGTCAAGCAGTCTCCGGGGAAAACACTCATTAAAGTGATTTAGACAGTCAGCAAATAAAGTGACATTGTTTACCATAGCCGTGAGCCGTAGGCTATGAACCCATCACCGTATCGCATGCGTTTCCACGTAAAAAAGTGAGTCAGTCAAAATGTGGTCTAGAATCTCCCGATCCCTTCTACTTCCGTTAGCTCTAAGCTAACATGGTTCTGAATGTTATAACTAACATACCTGGAGCACGAGCTAACCTCCTGGATTATGAAAAATTCCAGATTGAAGTATATAGTAAACATAATAATGATAGTCTTTATTGATTAAGTCTGTTACATTACTAGTTCACAGAATACAAGTTTAATAAATGTATATTAAATTTACTTGTACTGTAGATATTATAGAGTTCCAATAATTTTTATTATGTTACTATGCTATCTTCAATTTAGTATTTTATTCAGAAAATTGAGCAAGTAATAAATAGAGTATAATAAATCGGACTACTTACGAACATAGTGGCCTTTAAATTGCTAATATAACTAATTCAACTAAGCATGGGCAGAACTTCATTTTAATGGAAGTGTGAGTGCCATATCTCGTGTGTGAGTGAGACAGTTATAAAATGCAGGAAATTGAAACAATATTAACAAGACAAAAGAGGATAAATATATAATTATAATCGTGCATGCATATGTTAGTCAACTCAACAATTGCGCCACATAAGCGCGTTTTATATATAAACATTTTTACCGGTTATATTCTGTAGTCGTGTATGATTTCTAAGGGGAACCTAATAGTGTGTATATTTTGATTAATAAACCATTTGTTTTGATATATTTAGGTACATATTTTATTTAAGAACTAAAAGCGATACACAGATTGACATGTTTTGAAACAAATGATTTTTTGTGGGTGTAGGATGCGCACGGCCATTGCAAGTGACCCATGCTATACAGGAAACTACCACGGTCCCGCTTACACATTTACTCATGACAACTTCCGTTCAGATATCTTGTCCTATTCTCCCGTCCCATTTCAATTACTTTGTGGATTAATGGTTCAAACCACATGCTCTTCTATTTATCTTGAGTCCGAATGGCTCTTGGACCTCCTCCAGTTTAGCTATTTAGAGCTCATTTAAACTCGTTTTCTTCTTTGATTAATTTCCTGCTTCGTCTTTATTATGTCAGACATGAGGTTGGAGATTAGAAGCCATTTGTCTGGTGATTCTAATATAACTGAAATTATGTTAGAGCAGTTTACTTGCCTTTGGAGCTGCCCTTATGGTCCATGCGCTCCTGCTCCTAGGTGCTGCAAACGAACAGAGTGTGGTCGGCGACGTTCTGAAACCACGTTCTGAAATTGTCCATTTGTTCTGCCATTTTGTAAATGCCTTGTTCCTGGCGGTCACTTGTTCTGTCTTAAGTCTATAGCACTCCTCTCTTTCATGCACAAGGGGATCAATCGGGGCGATGTCGGAAAGGACACACAAAGAGTTGTTGGGGGGTAGTCCGAGAGCAAAAAGTTATTGTTACGAATCTTAATCGTGCTTTCTGTAGGAGACCAATTATCTTACCGACATTCATTATTTTCTACCAAACTGGCGCCATCTACAACAACCTCATAGTTAACTGCAGTACCGAGCACAAGAGCTTCCTTTTCGCAGTGCTAGGTCCTCCGACTCTCGGTAAAAGTAGTGAGATGGCTGATGCTCGTCCGGCCGCTGTTTCCCTCATGGCCTTAATGTGATCACTGAATTTCTGACTACGATCGAGAACAACGCCGACGTATTTCACTTTTTGTTTGAAGTTAACCGTAAGATCCTCGACAGAGAGTGTATATTCCTACGACCAACTAACAAAATGGCTTCGGGTTTTACTGGAGTCGGACTTAACAAGCTTTTCATCCAGTGGTAGTCTATAGTACATGATGTTCCACAAGGTGGGTGCAATTACACCGCTTGAAAGTTTCATTTTGATTCGCTTTCCATTACCGTTTTCTATTAATGAGGTATCCGCGTCTGAAATAGGCTCGTACTATTTTCTGCAGATATTTAGAGAAATCCTGAAGCCTCAGTGATTCCAAAATACACTTCTAGCATGCAGAGTTTAAAGCCTTGCGTAAATCTAATGCTTTTAACTCTGCCCATATGTCTACTGAGACATATGAGTCTAAACGACCTTGCTGTAACTTCGCCTACTTTCTGTTTTGTACTAGCAGCGTAAAGTTCCAGATGAGATGTCTGCTAGGGAGCCTTCCAAAAGTCTCAAAGGTGGTTAATAACTTTTCTTGCAAGAGAGTTTCTAATAATTTGTCTAGGGTATTGAGTAGACATATGGGTTTAAACGACTTTGCTGTAACTTCCTCTACCTTCTGCTTTGGGATAAGAACTAGCAGCGTAAATTTCCAGACGTCTGCTAGAGACCATTCCAAAAGTCTCTAAGGTGGTTAATAACCTTTCTTGCAAGATAGTTTCTAGTAATTTGCCTAGGGTATTGAGTAGACATATGGACCTAAATGACCTTCCTGTAACTTTTAATACCTTCTGATTTGGGAAGTACTAACAGCGTAACTTTGTGGATGTCTGGTATTCTTCTTTTGGTGAACCATCTATCGTAAAGATTTAATAACCTCTTAGGTGTGCAGGCTAGTGTTACCTAGCGATTTCATTTGCAATCCCCTTTGATACCGGAGTCTTGCCGCTGCTTAGTCTCCTAGGTGCGGTTCGTTGTTCCTCCAAGTTAATTTTAGGGATCTGTTCGGTAATAGGCTCTTTGCTGGGATTTGCATTTTTCTCCTGGTGTTTGTCCTGCTTAACGAATAGACTACCTTCTCTACTTCTGGCGTTTCTAGTGCAGGTGTTCGGGTTTTTAGCTTCTTGGCGATTATCCTGTATGGCATGCCACATGTGTGTGCTTCTATTGTGTTTATGAGCTCCTTCCAGCTTTTCCGCAGACTGTCCAGAATTTCTACCATTAGCAGTTTCTTAGTTTCCTTGGTCTCATAGCGTAGTTTATCGCAGGATGTTTATCGTAGTTTTAGCGTAGTTTATCGCCAAGGGATCTTTCCTTAATTGTCTCTGAAGTTTGCGCCGTACTCGCATAGAGTTGCACCTTATGGCATCTATCTCGGGTGTCCCCAAGTAAGAGTTTAATTTGTTTGCAACTCTGCAGTAAGTCCACATTGACAGACTAAAGAACTTTGCATACTGTTAATGTGTATGAAAACACCAAAAAGGAAACAACAAATTGTAAACTCTCCATTGCAATTCGGAATTGGTACTCTTGGTTTGTAAAGTATTTTCCAGTCTCTATCAGAGCAGCAAGTGTGGCAAACACTGAAGAATACATATCAAAAAATTGTTCCACAGTTAAATGGTTTTCAACCCACCATGCTCAGACTGCGAAATTAGTTTTTAATGACAATATATCACGAAGTTCGGGCAGTTGGAGGAAATTAACGATACTTTTCGTTAATGATTTGTAATGATCCACATTGTGATTTTCCTACAGCATAACTCTGAGCAAGTAACATCTCATCAACGGCAAAATCAAACAACTCAAGATGTTGCGTAATTGCATCTGCCAACGCTACAGCTATCACATCATTCAAGTGGATAAACTGCTCGCGTTTCCTTACGCCTTGAGTTTCGTCAGAAATAACAGCAACAAATCGTGCATTATTAAATCATTTTAAAGCTGTTCCTGCTCGTTGTGAATGCTTCAATGATGCAAACATTGCTTTCCTATCGAACTTTTGTCTTTCTAAGTGTGTTATAATTGAATCAACAACCGGCCGCACCCAAAAGCGTTAAAGAGTTTTCCATCATTTCTAATTTCTATCGTATATGCAAAACCCTCGCACTTAATTTGGAAGGATTGTTAATGTGTTACTAATAAAAAGTAAGAAGAAAATGTTACGTCGTAAAATACTATGATATCAACAAACTGCATATTGTTTTTACAAATTTATTTTAATTTCTTGGAGAAATATTGACATGTAATGAAGGGCGAGGGGATTTGAACCCCTAGAAATGTCTCCTTGCTTATAGACGCGATGGTTTGAAAACTCTGGAAGAAATACGATGCTTTGAAAACTGAACAAGGTGGAATCATTACAAGAATACCAGGAGAAGTTTTGCAACCTGTGATTTCTGGAATTTCACGAAATCATACATAAAACGGTCGTGCCTTTTAAAACGACCTTCTGACAGCTCAACATATCCAAATGAGTGACCAAATGGTAAGATATCAACTTTTCAAAACTAACAGTTTCATCGCCAAGACAGAATGTTGTACAGAAGCATCAGGATTGGAAGTTGCGCCACTGGAAATGAATGATCTTCCCAGATGAGTTGAGGTTCGATTCGATTGAGGTTCAAATTCGAGCATGAAAAACACCTAATAAGTAATTTTTACTTTCCGGTATCCAGGAAGGTTGTGACAGCCTCTCGCGTACTGTTGCCCAGTCTGGCTGTATTATATAAGGCGCTTCTTCTATATTACTGTTGAATGTAAATATCTCAGGAAGTATGAATCTTGGCCACCAGGTGAATATAACATGAGACCGCATGCCTGAATTGTTTTTCGTTTCACGATCCGCAGTGGACTTGGATTTTACGGAATGTCCTTGGCTGTGTTCTGATTCGGCTGCTGCTGTCGCGGATTGTTGTTGCTGCTGTCTATTTCGATTCGCAATCGTAAATCAGGAACTAATTAAATCCCATAAATGCACAGCTAGGTCAACATTTAGGCAGCGTTGTAAGATTTCCACTCCGAACAGCAGCGACCGAAGACAGGGTATACAAATAGCAGACAGGGCGACCAATTTACGTGACTCGCGGTACTGTGCACGCAGAAGATACACACTTGTATGACTATTTATTATACAAATGAAACACCAAACTAACTTTGTTACAAGCTGTACCACTTGTTAGAGGTTTTGTAATAGCTTGAGCAGAAATTTCATTGTGTAGAGTGCTCTCCTTGTATTGTTATAAATGTTTCCTTGACTGTAATTGGATCAATCGATGAAATAATTAAGGTGCATGCGCAATTTTAAGTTGGCGCATTCAAAAAGATGCATTCAAAAAGATAATACATCCACTTTGCCACATCCATCACTAAGCTCGGATTTGAATTTGAAATAGCGTATAACTCCACAAGAACCATTAGAAGACCTTGGGCTAGATCTCATTGAAGAATAGAATTGTGTCCTCTCCAACAAATATTTAGAGGACTAATACAAATATACCGCGTGGACGCAATAATATTGTTGGAGCTTATCAAGGAATCATTTACTATTAAGCTATTGAAATTTATTAGAGTTGCCAGACTTCAATTTGTTGTTTTAGCTTTACACTGATTCAACATGTTTCAATTTTGTACTTTAATAAATTACAGAAATTTGAAATGTAGTCTACTTTATTGCTTAAAATATTTTGGTATATTGAAAAATATATAACACTGTATACAATTAAAATAACTGAAGATTTACGTTTTCTAGTTTATTTAAGTGTTGTTTCGCCATCTGACCAACATTAGGCGGCAGGGTACCAGAAAGCATACGATGCTGTTCCTTATTGAATTTAAATAAATGTGATTAATCAAGCAAATAACAGGAATTCAGAATTTCTATAATTTAAATATGTATAAACCAAAAACAGCTATCGTAGTAAATAATTGTTTTATATTGTAGGGCAAAAAAACAGAAGGATTAACTGAAATTAAATGAATTATATAATGAAGTCAAAGGAATAGTACCAATACATTCTTGATAATGTGCAACTTAAATATATAATTGTGAATTAGTTGTTTCATTTAGTTCTAGAATATATTTTGCATAAAATACAAAAATATCGAACAAGAAGTATGATCAAATAATGTGCGAATTAATTTTTTTTCGTAAATAACTGGTCTATAATGCCAGAAAAATAAGAGAACAGATGGATTAATTGAAATGAATTTTATAATGAAGTCAAA
>WYDF02044137.1:0-10370 GCA_009867245.2 Adranes taylori | reverse complement strand
TTTTTGCTTTTTTGCTTTTTTGCTTTTTTGCTTTTTTGCTTTTTTGCTTTTTTGCTTTTTTGCTTTTTTGCTTTTTTGCTTTTTTTCACAAACTCATCACCTCGAAATTGCTGCAAGCCATTAATACACAGTTCAGTGGGGGAGGGGGTCATAAGGAACAATTTTTCATATAAAAAGTTTTCTCTAAAAAAACCGTCGATTTTTTGGTGTCTACGTATGTACGTACGTCTGTATGTTCAAGAATTTCTCCTTCCCTATAGAACCGAACTGGATGAAATTCGGTAGACAAGTGTAGACTATGAGCCCGCAGAACATTTTTCTTCACTTTTTTTTATATTCAATATGACAGACAGGATCCATTTTTCTTGTTCAGATATTCAAACTAGGAGGCTAAAGTTTTGCATACATATAGTACCTTATATTATGCGTCGAATAAAAGAAGTCCAATGTTGCCAAATTGTATAAGAAGCGGTTTTGCCACGATCGAAGTGTTACAAACATTTTTAAATATCTCAGGAACAATAAAAGATAGAACATTCGAATAAACTTTATTGTATAGGCTACATAACGGCCCTCCAATTTTACTTGAAACATTTTTTCCAAAATAACAATTTAACATATATTCACGCTGTTTTGTTTTGCTCTTTAGGGTTCATTTTCTCGAAAGTTTCGCAAGAATTTTTGTTTAATATGTTGTGTCGAAAGTTCATTTAATACTTAAGCGGTTAAGCGAGTTTAAAAAAGCGCACGTCAAAGCACCGGAGTAATTTGACCATGAAAAAAAGTGTACTACCTAAATATTTCGGTTCCTATGAAAGCTGGAAAAATTAAACTTGGGGAACGTATGTAAGTCTAAGGGACTTCAAATCTGCCATTATGGGCAGTTGAATACACTTAACCTGTTTTGAACAATAATTTTTTTTTCAAAACCATTTTAGTAATACTGTATATTTTTTCTGTGTTGATAATGGATTCACAGGAAACTCAATGCTCCAACAACCAAAGAGAAAACTCGATATATGGACAGCTTCAAATGGGATTCACAGAAACCAAATCGACTTTACTCTCGTTAGAATAAGTTGGTGTAACTCACTGAGATCAGCCAGAACACTACCAGGTGCAGACTATTGTTTGGATCATCAATTACTTATGTTCACTATATGTGCCAAACTTAAAGCGTCTATAAGGAGGCTACAAACTGTAAGAAACCCATTAGCTATCGCAGATAAACAAAACGTCTCCATTCAGAGTGAACCTATAGATGCTGCACATCGTTCTGTGGGACCACTGTGGCGCAAATTTAAGGCTCTCATTCTGCAGGTAGCCGCTACGCAAATGAGGAAAACCTCAGCTAAGCAAAGATAGAAAACACTCTGTAATTAGTTAATAAAAGATGCCAATTAAAGGCAAGTGGACTTAACGATCGAAAGTTATGTGGGAGATATGCAGAACTGTTAAGAACTATTCATGGATAATGCCGCCAAAACAATAACAATTATCTTAACAAGGTCTGTTGACAGATTGAAGCTCAGGCCCTAACTGCCGAAACAAGTGATCTCTTTAAGAAAATAAAACAAACAACCCGTACACCATCACATAGAACATGGGCTTTTAGCAAGAAAGAGAATCAACTGGTGACCGCAATATCGAAAGTCTGGAGAGAATACTGCGAAAATCTAAATAGTCGCACTTCATTTTGGTAGCACTTCAGATTCTATTTTAAAGGATACCACAATGATGGGTCTAACTCTTATCGTTTCAAAGATATGATCCTTAATAACTTAAAGATTTCGCAACTTGTCGCCATTGCAACCGACATTCAACAATCATATACGTATACATGTAAGACCTAAATAACAGCTCATATATGCAAAGTTACAGGAAAAATTATTATACGTTGTATGAGCCATAAAAATTGCTTTCGCAATTGAATAAATGTTGTTAACGGTGGCAGGTGCATATTATAATTTGGGGAGGGGTTCAAAATGATTATTTTATTGAGAAATTCAGTTTTAAAATTAGAAGACTGAAATTTTGCTCACATATAGTATGTCACAATATGTGTTGAATGTAAGTAATGCCTTCGCTGCAACTGGTATAGAGTGTGACGTTGCGAAATTTAAAATTTTACAAACTTTTTGATATATTTCAGGAACTATAAAAGATAGGACACTTGAATAAACTTTATTATAAAGGCTGCTAGAAGCTAGTTCAATTTTATTTGAAATATTTTTTCCTAAAATTATAAGGTAACAAATGTACAGGGTGTTTCTTGTTTTATAAACTTTGAATCCATTTACTTGAGAGCGGCTATTGTACTACATTAAATATCTCGGTTCCTATGAAAGTTGAGAAATAAAACTTGGATAACAAGTGTAAGACCCATGGAACTCAATTTTACGCAAAGCGGCCATGAAGAAAAAGTGACTCAAAAGCGGTAGTGGGGATAAATGAAGTCAAAAACGGCAGCAGATCGCACCGAAGCGGACAAATTCATAAGACTAAAGCAGTCTGCTCTTTTAGAAATTAGCCGGAAAGAGAGTCAAGAGACCATGCCAAACCGGACAGCGTAGCTGTCCTCGGCGTAGGCAAATATGGATAAAATGTGAGTCAAGAGTGGCCGTAGGCCGCGACAAAGCGGGCTGTGAAGCGGACACAGTTTACTTGCCAGAAAGAATATACAAAAATTTACACCTCCGGATGGCCACCAGAAACCAGGCACCAGTAATGGTGATGGTTTGGGCCGCCGTTACTGTCGATGACCGCTCTCCACCGTGGACGTGATGGCTACCCCATTTTTCACATACTGGAAGTCCTACGTTTTGTTACATCTTACATAAAACAAAAGTTGAACTTATTGGTTTTGACTGTCACCTTTTAAGTCGTCTATTAAATTCAATTAGCACAATAGTGTTTAGGGAAAACTAAACAACATTAGTTTAACACATGAATCCCCTACCCATGAATCCCCTGGTCCCCATATTTACCTACGGCGCTTCGCCGCGGCACACTGCCGCTCTTGACTCACATTTTCCTCGTATTTGCCTACTTCTTGACTCTCTTTTCGGCCAATTTCTAAAAGAGCAGTCTGGCGTGCTTCGCACGCCACACTGCCTTGGTCTTATGAATTTGTCCTCTTTGGCGCGGTCTGCTGCCACGTTTGGCTTAATTTTTCCCCACCACCGTTTTGAGTCACGTTCTCTTAGTGTCCGCTTTGCGTAAAATTGAGGTCACTGGACCTTACACTTGTTCCCCAAGTTTTATTTTTTCAAATTTCATAGGAACTCAGATATTTAATGTAATACACTAGCCGGTCTCAAGTAAATCGATGGCAAAATTTACAAAACAAAAAACACCCTGTATATATGTTAGTTTGTAACTTTAGAAAAAATGTGTCAAATAATATTGAACGAGCTTTCGGTGGCCTATACAATAAAGTTTATTCAAATGTCCTATCTTTTATACTTCCTGAAATATAACACAAAGTTTGAAACATTTCCAATGTGGCAAAGCCGCGCTCTATACCACTTTCAGAGATGGTACTACTTTCAGTCGACGCATAATACAATATACTCGCGAAATTTCAGTCTTCTAATTTTAAAACTGAATTTCTCAATAAAATAATTATTTCGAGCCCCTCCCAAAATTATATTGTGCACCCGCCACTGATAATAACATTTATTCAATTGCAAAAGCAGTTTATATGTCTCATACAACGTAAAATAATTTTTCTTGTAACTTTGCAAGTATGAACTATTACGTAGGTCTTGCATGTATATAATATGATTGTTGAATGTCGGTTGCAGCAAGTTGCTAAATTTTAAGTTATAAAGGGTCATATCATTGAAATGATAAGAGTTAGACACATTACGTGTGGTATCATTTTAAATTGAATTACAAGGGCTACCGAAATGTAAAAAAATATACAGGCTGTTACTAAATAATTTTTGAAATAAAATTTATTGCTCAAAATAGGTCAATCAAGTACATTCAGTTGTTCACACGCAAAATTTAGGTCCCTCAGACTTACATATGTTCCCTAACTTTCATTTTTTCAGCTTGCATAGGAACCGAGATATTTAGGGAAGTACACTTTTTTTTCAAGATCAAATTACTCCGGTGCTATGATGTGCGATCTTTTTAAACTAACTTAATCGCTTAAGTATTAAAGGGCTTTCGACCCAAAAATTTTATTTAAAATCCTTCGTTAAGTTGCTGAGAAAATCGACCACTAAGTTTGCAAAACAAGAAGCACCTTGTATTTATGCTAAATTGTAATTTTAGAATAAAATGTTTCAAATAAAATCGAAGGGCCTTTATATAGCCTATACAATAGAGTTTATTCAGATGTCCTACCTTCTATTGTTCCTGAGATATTTCACAAAGTTTGTTAAACTTCAAACGTGGCAACACCGCTTACTGTACAATGTGGCAACATGGCACTTTATTCGACGCATAATATAAGATACTATATGTGTGCAAAATTTCAGCCTCCTAATTTGAATACGAAATTTTTGTACAAAAAAGTTGGCTCCTATCCGTCATATTAGATTCATAAAAGAAATGAAAAATCCGTTTCACGGACACATAGTCTACACCTGTACACCAAATTTCATTCAGATTGATCCCATAGGGAATAATAAATTAATGAACATACATCCGTACATACGTACATGCATACGTATAAACAGACACTGGAAAATCTTCTTATAATCTTTTGAGCAAGAAAAAATTCTTTCGAAAAAACTTTTTATATGAAAAATTGTTCCTTATGACCCGATTGCAGTAATTTCAATACAAGAGACGTACTAAGGTGAAATAGAAAAAAATGTCAAATATGAATCCTATATCTTTCATATACCTATAGGTATTACACACCTGTATGGTATATGAAAGATAAAAAGATAAGCAAAGGCCATCAACTGTTACTCTAGTTGTATTGTATGTATCAAAAGAAAGCAGCAAAAATTAGACAGAAACAATGAATTCCAAGAATTCATTCCAAAAAAAAATAATCCTGGAATTTCAAGAAGATAGGATTAATTCAACTTTTCGAAATGTCAATGTCGCAAAAACAACTTTTACAGTTCTTCAAAAACGGTATTAAACTCTATACTGAAGGGGCAAATTTTCTACATATTCTATACTCCCCGGAAAAGCTTGCACCCCTTAAGGCGAAGACTTAAATCCGCCAGTACTGACTAATTCGACATTATACTTATTTTCTTTCGTTATAAATTTCATGACCATGAGCATTAATTACTAAATTACTTAAATTACCTAAGTTACCAAATTACTAATTTATCAGACTAACTAGTTACCTAATTAAATAATTACCTAGTTACTAAGTATCTAAATTCTAAATTACTAAATTATCTAGAAACTTTTCGAATTTTTAAAACGTTTGTGTAAGCATTAAAATTGTATTAAAATAAATTGGATATAAATTACTCGAAGAAAAAGCTAAAAAAACATTTTTCTCGTTCATACTTATCCTTGACACTAAATCAGTGGTACATGCTGGAGTTAAAGAAAAGGACTATTCATCGCATAATAGAGTTTGAATGTTGTTTATATCAATATCCAACTGTATAACCCTATTTTTTGTCTCTTATTTAACCATAAAGAAAGTACATTAAGCCTTATGTATGCTAGTAGTCTGTTCTAGTATATATTCTCCAGAATAGTCAAAACTAGCAATACCAAATAATACATCTATAAATATATTTGTCTAATGCAATGTAAATGTTAAATTTAAGTTTTTTATACGCATAAATCTGTGGCAACTGAAAAAATCAGCCAGGCATATCTATTAAGAATATAGTCAGATGAAGAGGGGGATAAAGGTAGGACAGAGGAACGCAACGATTGGAGCAGTCGAGGAAATAACTATACCATCGACAATAGCGAAATGTGGGCGTCATTAATCCTGGCGAAGTACAGGCTGCGGGACAAATGTTACCTACTAAGAAAGCACCCGAACCCGATGGTGTGCCAAGTGAGATAATCAAGCTATTGGTCACAAGATTTCCTAGAATATGGTCTACAGTACTCAATCGATGTATGAATGAAGGCACTTGTCCATCCGCGTGGAACTTAATCAGACTACTTTTGAAGTGGCAGTATGACTTTCGTAAAGGCAAATCCACCATTTACGGAATAAAAGCTATCCAGCGCGTAGCCAAAAGAGCCAACCATGCACCACCTGGGAAACGCGAACATTGCGTGATTGTATCACTAAACGCTTTCTTGGCCAGTAATAATAGAGGCGATCAAAACACCTTGCATTTCGAACGTCGTGCAACTCATAATACACAGCTATCTGAGTAATAGAAGCATTACATATATGAGCAACGACAGTAAACAAAAGTATACAGAGACTGCAGGAGTCCCGCAGTCACTCAGCCAGTATGCAATGACTAGGATCAATACTGTAGAACCTATGCTAAATCTAGAGACGTCCAAGCAACCGCATTGCAGATGATATGGCGCTAATAGCGACAGATAGTAACATAGAAAATATTAAGTTAATGCACACACTATTCTGGATTTTCCCGCTTGGAGCATAGAAAGAAAAGAACTGGAACACATTCTACGTCATAAAATCAAAGCGGATGCAATCGTGGAAAAGATAGTGGACCACAAACAGTGCTGGTCGCAATAGAATATTTCGGGGCCAAAGTACTCAAAGTCAAAGAGCAAGCAGATATAATAGCCAATCTACTGCTAATGACGAGATAGTAAACATAAATATTATAAATTTGCAGACAGCTACAGGACACTAAATATAAGCCAACAATTGAACATAAGATCACTATTCCAGGACAAGCATTGAAACATATCTTAGGTAAAAGCTGTGAATACATTCTAGAACTGGAACACAGTCTAGGTCAGAAAATCAAACTGGACGCAATCATGGAAACGATAGTGGACCACAAACAGTGCTAGTCGCAATAGAATATTTCGGGGTCAAAGTACTCAAAGTCAAAGAGCAAGCGATATAACAGATAGTCTCCTGCTAATGACGAGATAGTAAACATAAATATCATAAATTTGCAGACAGCTCCAGGGAACTAAATATAACCCAACAATTGAAGGTAAGATCACGATTCCAGGACAAGCATTGAAATATACCTTAGGTAAAAGCGATGAGACGGTGCGAAGTATACCATTATTGGTGATGCCAACCGTGGTAGTATGAATTAGAGCAAGGTTTTTTGATGGATTGGAGTCCCACACAGTGTGCATCCCCGTGGTTACCTAAACTAGGATCCATGGCTATAAGCTATGAGCATTTGGCAATAAGCATAAGTGTGAGCATTGTTTTCAGCCAAACCTCTCTAAAAAAAGATAATGTCGCCGTGGAAACCCAAGTCGTTTATTTAGCAACTGTTAGCATATGCGGACTAAAAGTGTAGCTAAGTTCCTAACGTAGACCAAATATAGACTAACTAAAGATGATCGGGTGAAACTATTAGAAGAAAAGTACCTTAGATGTTTTTTTTTTTCATAAAAAATGGTATTATCCAGTGTGACAAAGTTACTTGGTACTCTCATTAGTATAATTAATAAGATGCGAGTGTATATCTGCTATGTGCACAATTACGCGAGACATGTAGCTTAAAGGCGCTCGCGGCTACATCCGGTGCTTATGCATGTTGCGATTGCTTACTCCTTGGAGTAGGGCATCTTGATAGGGCTTGTCGATTAATGTTGCTGGTGGCTGCTTGCTGCTGATTGTAAATCAGAAAACTAAATAAATATAATAAGTGTACGGCTATTTATACCCTAAGCCGACGGTAAAATTACATTTCCTAGTGGCGAGCGAGCAGCCAGCACATATCGCCAGTAGCCAGAGCGACACGATTCCCCATCCGTTGTAGCAATGGACGCTGTGAACGTACGTGAATAATAAACAGCGCGCTAAGATACGCGCTGTTTATTCCCGAGGTTAGATTTAATCGCTATAGTCGCTATGGTAACAATAGCACCTACGCTAATCGAGGTGTTATTGTGGCTTACAGTGTACCTTTTTTTTTTCTTCGCTTTCGCTTCCTTCCTCTCCTCTTTACAACTTCCAATAAATCTTTATCACATTTATATCTATTTCCCATTTACCTCTGAATAGTCTTCAATCTGCAACTATTTCCCTTTGTTCTTCTGTCCTTACCACAGTAATACACTTTTTTGCTCAGCGATCCTATCTATCCTCTGTATTTGCACAAATTATGCATATTATTTCCTGCTCATCCGTCCAATACCGATCTATACCATTTTCCTTTGTTTCTACATCTAAATAATCAGACATCCTTCATTCTTCCTTTATGCGTGCTTATCTGTAACAATAATTAGACTCATATAATTTTACGTTTGTTTCTTGTAACTCTGCATCTTTCATTCTGCATTCAACAAACTATCTTCAGTTTCATGTGACTCTTTTCTTTCTAACTTTATTATCTTTTATCCAACATTTGTATTCATTCAATTTTTGGAATATGATTTTTTCAGGCGTCAATTTTTCAATATGTAGTATCCTCTTCGCATACCCTACTTATATCTTTTCTATCAGTACTCTTTCTTTCACTACCCGTATCTCCTCATCATACATTATATCCCTTACATATATATTTTATATAATTAAGACCCTTTTCACCGATTCACAAAACGGTTTCTCCCATACAATCTACATTTTTCCCAATAATAATTATATTTTCAACATATTTGTTGTAAGTTAGATTCTTTAAGAGTTCTTCCTTCTTGAGATTCGTTCGTATGGCTGATAAGTATATGACTACTTATACTGGAATTAAAGATTTATTTATTTTACTTCTTTCCATTAGCAATTGTGTCATTAAAATGTGTCCTGCTTTACTCGGACAATGTTCTGGTTAATAATATCAGTAATTAATTAATTTGCAATTTGTAAATCGCTAACAATAATAATAAAATGTGACATAGATATCCGATTATCAACTACCAACTGTTAGCTTGCTGCTTACCTACGATGCGCCCAATAATTTCTCATTATGCATATAAGCGAAACGCATAATGTCTTTTATGGCACAGTACTTGTGCGTGTAATATGATCGTTCTTCATAAAAAACTGTCAAAAACGATTACAGAATACAGCAACTACCTGCTTCTGTTTTATATAGAGAATTTATCGGAATCTCCTCTTGATTTGTACAAAGCTGAATAATATTTTCATCTCAAATGTTTTATTTACTTATTTTGTTACATCAAATGATTAAGATATTTAAAGAAATTATTTCTATCACACAAAAAACAAATATAAAAATAATTATATTAAATTTCAAATATATTTATTAAAAAAATTTAATAGCTTATCTCCATAAATAATACACGTCTATTTAAATATTCCTAAGACTATATAACGCAACTAAAAAAATTCAAGTCCATCAAAGGTATGGAAAATCGACGAGAAACTAAAACAATTTTCCTACTCTATTCTTTGAAAGTCTCTCTATCTTAACCCTTTCGTTTCAAAATGTCATTCATATATTTTTATGATCTCCGGTCCTTGATACTGTAGATTCAAACAAATTCTCCAATATTTCGCCTTTTTTTCAATGTTTCACTCTATACCCTCACATTCTTTCACCCAGTAACACCATTTTTCCTCTTTTCTTCCGCATATCATACATCTTCTTACACCCTTCTTCATCCAGTAGCTGTTCCCTTTCTCACCATTGCCACATCTAAACCTACCAATCATTTCTTTTTCTTTATGCTTATCCCTGACATTAAACCTCCTCGCATTTTATGCTCGACTTTTATGTTGTAATATTTAGTGTTATAAACATATTCCCTTAATTTTTCCTACCGTTTCTAGTTCTTCACATCACACAGGTTCCTTCGTATCTCTCTCTCTCTCTCTCTCATATGCTTTACTTCTGTCTCTACCATCAGTCATTCCCGTTATTCATAACATTTATTTCCACACAATGCATTAATACCTCCCATATCTCCGCATCATACATCAATAATCCTTCTTACACATACATCCATTATCCCTAATCTCTTATTCATTTAAGCGGAGAAGAGGATTTTATAAAAGAAGCAGAGCTGAAGGAGATTTTGAATAATTTCACGGCTGATGTCAAGGATATTAGGCGAAAACAAAATAATCGCAAGAAGAAAATAATCGAGAAAAAAATAGCAAAAAGAAAAAGAAGGATTAAAGAGAGGAATCTGTTAGCGAAAAAGAATAGAAATTGTGGAAAGAAAGAAGGGGTTAGACAAAAAATGAAGATGAAATGCTGGCCTGCGATGTGAAACTGAGGGATTTATTTTTGCATGCCAAGATGGTGTCATAAACACGCTTGTCTACCATAAGAATATAATGGCCT
>WYDF02044126.1:0-12343 GCA_009867245.2 Adranes taylori | reverse complement strand
ACTTTGTGCTCGAGTTTCGGACGTGGGTCCATTATCGAACTGACTGTTCGAAAGTAAGTCATATATAATAGTGCTTACGACGTTTTACATATAGTTATACATATTGTATATATCTAGTAAAACCTAAAAGTGTGCAGTCAATTACAGGTGGAAACTGGAGGGGTGCTATTTCTTCGGTTTTTAAAGCAACTTGACAGTTTGCTTGAGAAGATTAAAAATATGGTGTTGGGCAGTTTTGTAGATGATTTGTTTGTCTAGATTTTCTATTTGAAAAAAATAAATACAGAGTAGTATTTTTTAACAACAACAGGGTAGTTAATAGTTATCTGATTTTGTGTAAACGTAAAATTTAGATGGAAATGATGGAAATTTGAAAACAAAAATCGTCAAAATGTGTTTCATTTGCGGGGAAAAATAAAAAATAATTACGTAGAAATCAAGAATGTTTTCCACTTTCCGAGAAAAATAGGAAAAATTGTGATTCTGCAAGATCCATCTATTGTACCTTTTTCTCGCCTCGATGAAAACTTAAGGGTTAAATCACAAGGTTCACCCCTATTTTTAAAAATCTTACATCATGCTAATATTTATATAATTTAAACATGGAAAGTATGGTGTTAGGCGATTTTATAAAATTGTCCTATTTTTTAATTCTGTTGTTTTCAATAGAGTCGGCAAAAAACTTTAAGTCGGGCCCTTTGAGCCCATATTGAAATGGAATGTAAACGTAACTTAAAATGGCCGATTTTATGTCGGCTGAGGACGAACAAATCAATAGATTTATAGCAATTAGGGGATACTAAGCAATTTTTGAACGTTTTACGTTGTTCCTGTTCTAAAATTATCTTAAGTAATTGAAAATTCGATATTTAATGAGCATTTTTCGATGACCATGTTTAATGAACTTTGGAGAAAATGAATATATTTCCGTCTAAAATGGGTAACTTTGAGAAAATAACACTTTTACATTTGCTTTTATATAAAACCTTTAAAATTATTATTTTATGTCAAAAACACATATGGCATAAAATTAGCTCTATTAGTGCACTGTAGAATACCCAGCTATGAATTACGATAGACTTACATGCCTTACTACAGAGGACTAAGAGATATGAGTCATACCGTTTATACGTGATTTACTGATATCTAGAGACTCTAGACATCAATAAACCACACTCTAGACTAGAATGTACCATATTACGTAAAGATGGTTATTCTAAATTATAAGTAAGCTACATGAGCAACACAAGGAGACATAATATCACCTCTGCAACATTTAGTCCGTAAAGCTTTTAGAGAGGAGAGCTACAGAATCAAACTCTGGAAATGATGTAGACTTACTTGTACACGGCCCTTTTGTCCGCTTCGAACTGAGCCTGATCGATATCGGAACCGGAAAAAACGGAATGCGATAGACTAGATTGCGAAACAGCAGTGGCGGTGGTATCGGTTCCCGGTGCAATGCTGAGCATTGTGCTTTCGACACCACAGTCCATATCATTCTACCTGGAAATATAAAGAGCGAAATCAACAATAACTACATAGAGAAAAACAATTCATAAACAACTAAAAAGCATAACCAAACAGACATAACCAAAACAACATTTAGGTGTGTATAGTGCAAAGATATTAATTTTATAATTGAATAGATATATAAGATTACATAGAAATAAATATTCATTTCAGAGCATACACCACAATCACACGCACCCAATAATAAACATCTTAGTTTACGTGTCCAAGCTAGGAAATGGAAATATTAAGATATTTTATTTTTCTTAATGTTCATTAATTTTCTTTAATTTCATAGATATATTATTTTCTTAAATTAAATAAGAAAATAATCTAAAAAATACGCAATCATAATTTGTATGTTCAATGCAAATATTACGACACCACGTATTAGTGTTATTTTTTATGTAAATAATCAATGTATTAGTTGACCACAACAAAGCAATCATTTACCTAAATTGACGTATATTATTTAACCTTAAATCATAGTATAAAACAGATTGATTAATAAAATTAAATTGAGATTTTTCTAGTTAGCATTTAACTATGCGTTTCACTCAACCCACATTGATCTAGCGATAGCTTCACCGTAGCTAGGCTACCCTCTAGTTACAAAGCCGCAAAAGAGTAAGTATATACGAGTAAGCTTCATAGAAATTAATTAATAATTTACAGTTGTATAAATATATAGATATATAAGATTCAAGAGAAATAAATGTTCATTTTAGAGCCCTGATGATGGTGGAAAATATACACCGAAACGTCTACAGTTCGTTGCATAATAAACAATGTAAGACCAAATTCCCAGAAAGTTTTATTTAAATATAGATTACAATATTGTTTATAACAGGAAATCGTACTATGAGTTATGATTCTACTCCCAAAGCGGTTATATTATAAGCTTAAAACTGTAACAAAATATATTCTCATTATTGACATGTATTTAAAATCATTACATAAAAATCATTAAACATCTAAAACTCTAATTTTATTCCGTAGGACTATACCAGCCTTTCATTAAGTGTTTAAAAAGGGTGCTAAAAATAAGAAATACAATTTCACTATAGAAACAAGTACATGCAGGATTGTAATCTAGATTTCATCATAAACATAATAAATACTTAAGAATATTTTTCAATTATAATATTTCCATTTAGAGGTCTAAAATTGTTGTTAAAAAAATCCTTTGGAATATGTAAATTTATTGAGGAAATGTTTGTGTTGGTTATACATGATTTTATGTACCAGCACCAAAAGACAGACGATATTATATTGTATAATATTCTTACCCCTTACACGTTCTGCTTAATAAATTTTATTTCTCTTTCAAATTAATAAATATCTAAATATAAAAAAAAAATAATACATAATAAACAAAAATGTTTAGAAGTTGCGGTAGACCGCGACTTCTACCGCGACCGCGACTTATATCAACTCCTTCTAAACAAACAAATCAACATGGCGGCATTGACAGCATCACGTCATTGGCAGATCATTGAATTTGACAGCTGTCAACTAAAAATCCAATATGACTGGCGACAGGGCATTTCCGGTTTGAGTTTTGAAACATGGTACAGAGCATCGAAAATGCACGAAATAAAAAAAAATGAAAATTTAAAATCGTCGCGTGCGCTCTCAAGTTGCATAACGATTTTGATGTGTAACTATATTTAAAATAAAAAGTAACGAGATTTGTAACTACATTCTACGGGGGTGTACGCAAAACTAATGTACAGGGGCATTTCAAAACATTTTGAATAAAAATCTATCATAAATATTTAAATGTGAATATAAGCAAAATCAATATGGCGGATTTGGGGAAACTCCAGATTAAAAATTTTGAAGTTATGTAACTAGGTTTGAAAGCTAAAGGTGCGTATATACTTGCTTTTTAATTTTTTTAGTTTTGAACTTAAAAAGATGCGTACACACTTACATTTATTAATTTGAGCCGCTAACGTATTTGAAATCTAAAGGTGTGTATACACTTACATTTTTTAATGTTTAAATTTGTGCTGCTAAAATATTTGAGAACTAAAGGTGCGTACAGACTTGTAATTAAATCAATTTTGGTTTGTAATGGAACCAGTTGATTTAATCAACCGATGTTATTCAAATAAGGACGAATTAAATATTAATTAGCGTAAGCTGTATTATCGGTATATCGTCATAGCCTTCAGCGAAATCGATAAATGAATAAAACATTTGAAAACCATCAATGAAATAAATAAATAACGCAAAAGTTAAATAAATCAAGAATTCATTCATTATAAAATAATTGGAACGAGGAAAAGAACTGCGAGATATAATACCAAGTTTTTTATACATGCAGTTACCGAAATCTGCATATAGAGAGTAGCTGACCAAGAACTCAAACCAAACAACGTTCGTTTTCGTGGTGCATGAAAAAGGGAAGGAACAGGGAGTCCAGAGCCGATCGCAGCGGGAGGAAAAAGCGCTGCCGATCACTGTCGCAAACACGGAACGCCCGGATTCGCGTGCGTTAGAGAGAAGCAGAAGAAGAAGAAGATTACAGTGTTCGCATTCGATGTCTTTCCTTTGCTATTTTCACGTTGTTTGTTTTTTTGAGAGGTCGCATCGAGTGCAGAATATGTTCGTACTCTTTTATAGCATCTAGTAGTTTTCGCGTCCTATTTTTTATTATAGACTTTCGTTTTGCGATTTCAATTCTATCAACGGAAAGATTGCCGTTGTTTATCCACAAGTTTTTTATACACGTAGATAGAGAATTCTACGTTTAGAAACGACGACCAAGATCGCCAGCCAAACTAAGGAGCCTAGCGACCAACACGCGCCTACTTCGTGCACACAGGAGGTATGCCGGAGTTTGAAGTCAAGCCAACGCACAAAACTAATAACGATTCGCATTTTGCATGTGTTAGAAAGCTGCCAGCTGAGAAAGAGAGCGAAGAATATATTTCGCGCGTATTCGAATGACCTTTCTTTAGCTATGGTTTTTGTTCTAAGCAGATGTCTTTCATATATTTTTGTGCGATTGCACCGAGACCAAAATCCGAAAGAACAATGCTCCTTACATTTTTTTGCGCGCTACCATCGAATGAAGAGGACGAACAAAAAATTAGTACAAAATGAGAGAAATATGTTTCGCGCTCTTTTATGACGCTTGCTCTTGGTGCCCGATTTTTATTATTATGGATTTTTCGCTTATGGCGACTTCAATTCGAACAAACAACCTCTTAGTAAGGACCTTGAATCCGCGTTAATTGCTCTCGTCTAGCGAAAGATTTTTACGACCTCCTTCAATGGGTTTAACGACTTCTCGTAACCTCGTCTGTATGAGAGTTCGATGACAACGTATTTTCGACAAACAAGTTTGATGATTTTAATGAACTTCGGGGGCGTTACCTTCGTATAAACAAATTTTTGTATTATTTGTATGGAACATAAAGCGCCTTGAATGCTTTCCATTCAAAAACCACCGCCGTCGATATTTGGTTAGTCTTTGGATATCCACGCTAAAGCTGATTGGAGAGCAACCCAGTATAAAATCATAGAAAAGTAATATTGTAGTAGGGATGTTAAGCGAAATTATTCCTTAAAATTCACAACGGTCAAAAAGTCAACGCTTATTCGATGAAGATTCTCCCTTCCCCAAGATTTTAACAGTAACTTCGACTAAGTCTTGCCTAGTTGCTGCTGTCAGCGTCAAAAGCTACCGCCGTCGAAGCTGAACGCCAAAAATCTCTAATTTCATATAAAAAGGCATACCCAGATCTATGTCGACAAGACAATAGTAGCAATAGCCGCACAGTTCTATCAGTAGTCACACTCTAAGTTGCAAACTTATTCTCGTAGAGCGAGCAATAGTCGCATCCCTGAATCTGTTTGAACGCTAAGTAAGCGCCACCAGTTAAAATCATTTATTAAATTAAATTCACTTTAACACTAAACGCTCGTAATAAAAATATCAGGTAAACAAAATTTGCGCCCATAAACCTTTCGACCCTTCAATATTAAATTCATCTATTCTACTTTCTGACTCATCTACAAATCTCATTACCCTATCCGTGCATCTATGATATCAATGAGGAAGCTAGGAGGCCGCCAGCAGAAGAAGAGGTATGCCCTACGCAAAGCTTTCCTGGCCCAAAGAAGAAGCCGCGATATCATTCCCGAGCGACCAATCAAACACAGTTATCCGAGAAAACCACGTTAGTTAGTCGTCACCGAGCCGTTCGAAGCAGAACCACAACAGAATCCGCCGGTTCGCTATTGCCTCCGACAACACCAGGAGAAGTCTCACTACCTCCCACCCCGGGAAAAAGATGGTTATACCCAGTTACGCCAAAGGAACATCGCCGTCGTCTCTTCTTGGGCATTTTCGGCAATAGCGACTAACGCCACCACGCTCCTCATATTTCCGTAGACATAGCAACATCACCAACTTTAGTCATCACCAACTTTAGTCTTCACATCACTGCCTTCAAAATCCATGTCTAAACCAAATATAATGCACTATTTTTATTTTGTTAACTGGAAAAAAGACGACCTAAATTTTCTTGCATTATAATTAGAGGCAAATAAGAAAATGTCAGTCCAAAATAACGACGCGAATTAGAATCAACAATAAATTATAAATATTCCAATTAATGCAAGCTCATATACAAAACAATTAACGCTTGCCTCCTTCGAAAATCTGTTGTTTTGCATTGCTAACCTATTCATCTATGTATGTATACCTACTTAGCATAATAATTAAAATGGGCCGGATTCGGTAAATCAGCCCACTTTGAAAGATCATAAAAATAAATAAATTTTATATAAAAGTATTTATGTTGTAGAAAATAATATTCCATCAGACGTAAATAAATTTTATATATTTCTTTATTCTAATTCAAATTCTATTAAAATAGAACGCAGTAGTTCCTAGAAATTGAGTGCAAGTGTTCAATAAAAAGTGTAGCTGCATCCTGTTTATTCCACGTACCAAAAAATAAAGCCACATATTATATAGTGAATTAAATAAATATATAAAGGGATGATAATATAAAGGGGGGGGGGGATAAATAAAAATATAAAGGGAATAATAAAGGGATGAATTAAATAAAAATTAATTCATCCCTTACTTGATTCACCACTACCTTTCATAATTTGCCTATACACTTTAGACGACCAGCCAATCCTCCTATTTACATTTATTCTATTCTCAATGCATTCATTCCCAATGCATTCAAGGACATTGAAGTACTTGTACTTCAATGTCCTTCAAGTACCTAGTATTTGAAGTACTAGTACTCCAAGTATTAAGAAAAAATATTGATTGAGTCAAGCGTTACTTTGTGGTAATCCATGATGAGATCAATTGCAAGTGTTTTTACTTCGTTACTATAATTGTTTAGATTGTGACTATAGTTTCAACCCTTTCGGGCCATCTTCAGACATACAGACAAGGGGTTCTAGAACTCATATGAACCCTAGAAGCTCAAGTCTGTATGTCTGAAGATGGTCAGAAACTATAGTCACAATTTTAAGAATTGTATTATACGTACTGTACTAATTGTACTATACTAATTGATAACAAAAAATTATTGAGATGAGTGTATGTTATACTTCCTTAGGAATATCTTACGCCAACCCTGAACAACCTAATGGTATGTAGCGGAAGGAATAGAATGGCCATTAAAGAAATTAAAGAAGCATTTAACCGATGTTTCGGCGCGTAATTAGGCAAATTAAATTTTACGAAAATGTTTCCAGGCCGAAAAGGCACACAAATGCTTATATAAAGTTTTTCAATGAGGCAAATCGTCGACGAGCGTAGTAAGTTTGGGGACGCAGTGAAGAAATAGCAGCGGCCTCTTGATTTTATGTATATTTTCATTCTTACTTTTTCTTATTGCGTACTTCGTGATCATTCTAATCGTCTGATATAAAATTAGTTCTACGCGATTTAAATTCATAACATCTCGTTCAGAATTTATTAATATACCAACATTTGATATTTTCTTGCAGAAGAATTATTTATCAATATCATGACAAGGAATTTCTAAAATATATCTATAAACAAAAGAAAACTATAAACATCATAATAGATCATGTCGGCCAGCGACATGGTCTAATTACTGCGGCTTTGCCGTAGCCTGCGATATGACTTAATTGCTGCGGATTTGCCGCAGCCAGCGATATACCCTGATTGCCGCAGCCAACTCTGTCATTGCCGTGACCTGCGGCCACGTGCTACAATGTCATTTACTGGCGAGTTACAACTA
Source organism: Adranes taylori (assembly GCA_009867245.2). Classification (NCBI taxonomy): domain Eukaryota; kingdom Metazoa; phylum Arthropoda; class Insecta; order Coleoptera; family Staphylinidae; genus Adranes; species Adranes taylori. The sequence goes on along the minus strand of WYDF02044126.1, from coordinate 4,580 downwards.
AGTGGATAGCATAAAAATATTCTTTGTACTCAAATACCTATACATATAAGTTTTTATGGCTATCAGTTGAATAGTGTAGAAATTGATGTTCTTCAGCGCCATCTAGTGGCGTGTTACAACCAAGTGGATAGCATAAAAATATTCTTCGTACTCATATACCTATGTATATAAATTTTCATGGACGATCGGTTGAACGGTGTAGAACATGAAGCGCCATCTAGTGGCGAATTACAACAAAGTGGATAGTATAAAAACCTTATCCCTGAAAAAATACATAAATCTGCCAAGTTTCATGATAATCGGCCAAACGGTGTTGAAGTCTATTAGTCTCAAACATATATTCAAAGTTGTTTTGCCCAGCCCGACCCAGCCCCATTATTGCATACGGCCGGCATGTGGCCAGCTCTGCTGTCCGCATTGCCGAGGCTCCTGGCAGATCTCGTGGTCGCATTACCGTTCTCTCGGTGTCGCCGCGGTGGGACCTAAACAAAACAGAAACCCATTGTATTTTCCTGTTGTAACCCGTTATTTTTCCAGTTCTTTCGCGTTTCTCCCGTTATAAGAATCAAAACACAAGTTTTTCTCGTTGAAAATATTCTTCGTACTGAAATACCTATGTATATAAATTTTTATGGCGATCGGTTGAACGGTGTAGAACTTGTTGTGCTGCAGCGCCATCATCTAGTGATGAGTTACAACGAAATAGATAGCATAAAAACCTTCTGTCTGAAAAAATACATATAAGAAGAAGTTTCTAATAATTTCTAAATTCCTCTCAACATTTAAACCTGGCCCAAATATGTAAAAATTGCTCTCAATTTAAAGAAACTTTTATCTGTATGTTTCTATACGATGATGGTATTTATTGGAGAAACATTCGTAGCAAAGGTTAACTATCACCTCCAGTTGATAAATCTACTTTAATTGAAATATTTTTCTCATGCTCTGATGTGAACGTTTTTTTTTTTTAATTTATCAAACTCTCTACGAAATATTGATACTCATAGCTTTAGCATGTTAAGCATCGACCTCGTATGAGATTTACTAAAAATGCTTTAGAAAAATGATCCACATCAGAGGAGGTTCTCACATAACTAATCTGAAAATGCACGCCCATAAACCTCATCAAAAATTAATGCCCACCAAGTTCGTCTGCTAGCACACTCTTTATGAAGGCTAATCCTTCACGTCTAATACCAGTGCGCAAGAGGATTCTAAGGTTATCTAATCTAAACCCTGTCTATAAAAAATCGTCCATCATGTTCACCATTCATAGTAGTACCCAAGAAATTGAATCAGAATGGGATTCCCAAATTTCATCTTTGTATTGATTACCAATTGTTAAATTCTCAGACTGTTGAAGATATATATCCGATACCCAACGTGAGCTTAGTTCTGAACAAATGAGACCGTTCTAAATACTATATCACACTTGATCTTGTCTAACATTATCATCAAATAGAAATGTTGAACACATGGAAAAAACAGCCTTAAGCATTGAATCTGATTATTTCGAATAATGCAGAATGCAATTTGATTTTAAAAATGCCCCTGCAATCTATCAAACTGTCACGGATAATGATTAACTCTTGAAAACTGGAGAGTAAGTTTGGGAAAAGAGAGGAAGATTTTGGATGTAATGAAAATAATTATGATTGAAATTAGTAAAAGAATGTCAATCGGGTAAAATAAAAATAAGAGGGGATAGAAGGAGAAAGGAGTGAAAACAAGGACGTGATAGGTAATGGAGAATATGGAAATAGTAAGGGAAAAAGAAGAGTGAGGATTGGGGGATGTGTGTAAGGAGTAAAAAAATGTTGTGTGGCAAGTAAGAAATGAAAGGGAAAGGTGAGGGGACAGTGGGTATGGGAGAAGTTTTGGAAGAAGGAATTGGGGAAAGGGGGAGAGGATGTGAAAGTGAAGGGATGGATATGCGGTTTATGTGAAGAGTAACAAGAGGTAACAAGGGAAATAGCCTTCCCTTCTTCCAAAAGAGAGAATAGATAAAATTTATGTTCATTATGTTATTTGTATGATATGCCAATAGATTTATTTATTTATCTATTTATAATTAGGTCATGTTATTTATTACTCCACAAATTGTTAAACCCTATCCTAATAAGATTAGGACTATAAAAGAATATCCTTTACCAAAAACTTGCAAGGAAATAAAAGTTTTCTAGATTATTAGGTAATTTTGGAATCTTACTAAACCAATAATAATATGTGTAAAGAAAATGTGAGCAAAGCCGAAGTTTAGACAAAACAAAGAATTCATCAAAATCATAAGAGGCAATTTGAGAGTGTCGCGGATAAAAGAAATGTGATATTTAAAAATGGAAAAAGAATAGGCGCTTAACAGGTTAAGAAAATCTCTGCTTCATTGCTAAAAGAATTCTGTTTCTTTGCGTTTAAAATATATCACCCTATATTATAACCTGTCCCATTGGGGACAACAGTATCCTTCCGTAAGATGGTATTCCGCGCCTAGCTGTGGATTCCAGGCAATCGACTCAGGCGTTTACGTGGCATGAGGCCTCCACAATAAATCCACAAATAAATAATAACAATACCACCACTTTATTAAAAAAATATATAGAAATAAGCCCCTAGTGCCAATAAATTTTACAACTTCGCGCCACCTACGGACGCGATAAATAAAATAAACAACTGATTCTAAGCTAGAGGAATCAATTGAAGTTAAATCGTACAGTACATAAGTATAACTGTGCGTGATGTGCCAAAATTAAAAGATAAAACTTATACGTTCTGCAAAGATGATATTTCCCACGAAGTTTCAACGCTGATCTCGACGGCTGGCTGGAGGACGGTTCCACAGATGTTGCAAATCGAAAAATTGGAGAACCTCCAACAGCTGCTTAAGGCTTCGCCAAGTTGGCATCCGAGCGTCAAATGCACGATGTACATTGATGGCTACCTGACATCAATTACCACGTGAACCGCTACTCCCAAAAATCAACCAAAAATCCAACCCATCATCTTACCGTGAATTCCACAGGAACGTGTTACCGCTGCTGCAAGTTTTACCGCAAGATCTCGACATTAAATTTCAACTGATAAATTTCAACTACCATTTTAAGAAACAAAAAATTCAATATATTATCCAATCTGAGCTTTCACCATTCAGTAGAGCCCAGTTGCCTAATTTAAAATTCAAACCCCATATCCCAATTTAACTTTCTGCTATTTATTCACATAGACTGTTATGACTAGTAGACTAGTTATGTTGGAAAATTTGGCGTTTTCTTAATATTTTTGACAGAGGAGAGTAAATCCACATCCAGCCTCTTGAATTTCGGCTTAACGAGATGGATTCCCTCCCATTTCTCGAAAGTTGCGCTATCCCAATTTTATTGGCTTATCGACTGTTACGTAAACCAGCAATCAATCTCGAATTACTAGAATTTAAACAACGCCATGGAGGTTCGAGAATTTCCGAAAACACTCGCCTCTCCAAAAGGATAATCGATAAACAATTGTACCAATTCCCAAATATCCCCACAACTAAACATATTTAACATTTCAGAACTGGAATATTCCCAATTAAACAGGTCGTTATACAATCACTATAAGCATCCCAATGAACTAATTAACCCTCTTACACACACAGCAACAATTGTTCTGGTGCTAATAGATGAAAATAGCGCCCCCTTGCGGCGTGTATCTTCAACGACCTGATTCATCACTGCCAGTATACGGGTAATGATTCTACAATTACTTATAACCTTCGACACTGACTAATCTGGCGAAAGGCATAATCTGACATTTGGATAACCTAAATATTTGTTTACTCATTTCCATCAAGAAATTCATCAAGAAATAATTAATATTAGACGAAATAACTATTAAAGCACATAATTAAGCCTCCTAAAATAATAGATAACCGGCATATGATGTATCAACCAATATGTCTAAAGCAATATGTCTTTAATCAAATACCGAACGTAAACAAATATTTTAAGTCGTGCAAAGTATCCGAGAGATGTTAAAGAGAACCTCTTTAACATCATACTAAACTGCCGTTATGGGTGATACAAAATACCAAGAAATTAGCCAAAATAATAGACAACCGTTCCTGAACCGCCGTTAGACAACCGCCAAGATGTTCTTGAACCAGGTAACTCACTGATATCCAATACTAAAACATGAGTTCTAAGAAGTGACAATTCTAATGAATAAATATCAAACCAAAGACAATTTTAGGAAGGAAATACTCCCAAAGACCAGGTATCTAATAATTCAAATAAATGTAGATGTTAGTATTGCTTTTACGCAACATATACGTTTTGTTGAAAATTGATGTGTTAATTTCTTCGAAAACTGCTTATAGACGTGTTTAAGATATTCAAATTACTTTGAAAATCTAGGTAAGGGTAGATGCGCGCATTTCTGGCATTTGGTGAAGCCTTCGTCAATACCCTCTTCTTCGCAAATTGCATCACTTCACCGGCTTGCGAGGCCAGCGTTTAACAACTGCGTTACCACCTTCAAATTGTTTAAACAATTTGAAGAAGAGAATTTTCAAATTGTTTAAACAATTTGAAGGTGGTAACGCAGTT
>WYDF02044115.1:0-12344 GCA_009867245.2 Adranes taylori | reverse complement strand
AAACTCGAGTCACAAAGTAAGTGATAAGAGTGCTTACGCCGTTTTTCACATATAATATATATATATATATATATATATATATATATATATATGTAGAACATAATAATGTGTATTAAGTAAATAACTTAAAATACTTGTAAGTAAGTTATCTTTTGGTAATAAAGCTCTGCAGTGCTATATAAAAAAAAAAACAAAAGCAAAAAATGAACCCTTAAATGTTAGAAGCAAATCCCGTAAAACCTGAAGGGATTTTACAACCAATAAAAACTCGATATAAAATAACATGAAATGGAATATTAGTTGCAGTAAAGAGAAATGATAAGTTTGAATAATTGATAAGATACAATCGAAAGAAAAGAAAAAAATTTATTGATAGATGTTTCTGGTAAATAAAAAGAACATATGATTATTGTGAGATAGCAGTTTTTAATGTTAGATCTCTATGTCTTATATGTAATAATAAAAAACGAGAAATTGGATAGCATATATTACTAATAAGCATACTCTCGAATATATTATTAATTTACATCGCTGCAATTTCTTCTAATATTAAGTTTAATATTCTCCCTTTGAGATATTGACAGATGTTTCTTCAATTAAAAAAATGGTAATTTATTTAACCCGTTCGTTCCCATGCCATTTTTGCAATGTTTGCTAACAGCCCAACGTTATACCTCTGTTAATTTTCATAAGAAGAAACGGGAAAAAATTCAGTACCCCAAGTAACATATAAGAAATAGCGCCGAAAAACCAGCGCGTGACGACTCTGGGTATACATAAAAAATTTCTATGTAAAAAATCACAGCCCGATAATGCTCCATTACTTATTGGCGAAAGGATTACTTTAAACTTATGTAACTTACAAACAATCGTGTATATTTCACAACTGTCACTTGTAATTTATAAGATACGTCTTGTTTTTTGCTTTGATTAATTCTTATAACTGTGGTTTGTACATATCTGGAATGCATGGAATATTTTTCTCCGTTAACCACTTCACCATATCTGCTTATTTTGAATTACTTGTTGGAGCAAGATCCAGTTGAAAGTTGTGGTATGGTGCGTTATCGATTACCAAAACTGATTCCGAAGGCAAACTTGGTAAAAGGTTTTCGCGCAACCACTTTTCATAATTTGTAGAACTCATTTCGTCGTGATAGTCTCGACTTTTCATCCTCGACTTAAATATTAAATTAAGTCGAGTTTTAGTCCTATAGAGATAGTCAATGGAGTTTACTTGTACTATCATCATTCCATGACTTTGATTTAGTATGTTGAAACATGCGCTAAAATAAATAAAACTGCAATGGACCCACTCGACGCCACTGGTATCAAATTTGCAACTAGACTAATGCGCAATCTTTTAACATGAGAGCTGGTTATTGTGCATTACTGTGATAGTTAATCTCACGCATGGATCAATATATAACAACTAGATGATAACCCGTCGTAAAACAACTATCCATTACCAGGTCATATTTTATTTACCCAAATGGGTTGGGTTATTTGACCCCTACCGGAGTTTTTCGTAAGCCAAAAGAGTTGGGTTATTTGACCCCTGACGACTTTTTTCGTAACCCATAAAACTTGTGTTATTTGCCCTCTACCCTACCTTCATTTTTCCATAACCAAATGAAGTTGGGTTATTTGACCCCTACCTTTTTTAACCCATGGGAGTTGGGTTATTTGACCCCTACTAACTTTTTGTAACCCAAAAAACTTGGGTTATTTGGCTCCTACCGGTGTTTTTCGTAACCCAAAGAAACTTGGCTCAACTTGGGTTAACTTGAGTTCACTTGGGTCAGCTTGGGTCAAAAGCGTTCCAGACAGGCGACAGACAGACAGACAGACAGACAGACAAAACTAGACGTTTATATATAAGTATTAAAATTGTTCAAGACAGACGGACAGACTAAGCTAGACGTTTATTTATATACTTTTTTGGATTTTATTGGTTCACACAGAGTAAAGTAGAAAATTAAATTATATAATATAATCAAACATAATAAACAAAATTTAAATGCACGCCACTGCTAGTATTGAATGTAAACTAAACGTGACAAAATAAGTATCAAAAGCGTTCCAGACAGACGGACAGACAGACGGACGGACAGACAGACAGACATTTATATATAAGTATAGATATTTTTCATGTCAATATCACAGAGTGCTTACAATCGTCAGAAAAATAATAATAAATAAATATAAATAAATGATGTAATTGTAATTAAAATTAATATAAAATTTAAAATATAACTAACATTCTTGATTAACAGGGATACACATATCCACGTCCATATACACATATATACATGCAACATTGAACGAAGAATATTCAACTCGTCCATTGAAATCATTATGAAATCGTTTAGAACCTAATACCTCACATAAATGAAACACATAAATAAAACAGTTATACAGTTGTACAAAGAATCAAAACAAATATACTAATCACCACGTCCATTTCCACTAAAATCATTGTCACATAATTTAGAATCTAAAAATTCGTTATATGAATAGTACGACATTTTTATAAGAAATTCTTTTATAAGTTTAAAGTGATTAAATGGAAGGATTCTTACGGGGAATACTGTTGGAGAAACGAGTACCTAAAAAATCAAAACTACTTTCAGTTTTCGTCAATCTAATTTGGGGTGGTGTTATATCATTTGCAGATCTAGGGTCATATGAATGATCACCAGTTTCATAACAATTTAAATTTTGTTTGATATGTAATAAAAATTCATAGATATATAGACATGGTAGCATAAGAATTTTTAAATCTGTAAAAATTTGTCTACAGTCAGCTCTGTATGTAATTCCAGCTAAAATTCTAATAGCCCGTCTCTGAAGTCTGAAAATACATTCACAATAACTAGAGCTTCCCCAAACAATAAAAGCATAAGATAAATGAGCGTAGCATAATGAAAAATAAGTTGTTTTAAGCTGCGGTAAGTTTAATGATACGGTATGTGACAGAAAACGCAAAATAAATATATTTTTAGATAGTTTAGTAGATAAATTATAACAATGTTCCCGCCAGCATATTTTGTTATCAATGGTGATACCTAAGAACTTAACTGGATTGCAAGCGAAGTGATATTTTAAAGAAAATAGGATATGCCCTGTTTTAGATGTATTTAATGCCAAGCGATTTAGTGCAAACCATTCTTCGGCCTCAGACAATGCTACCTGCGAATCCTCAATCAGTGAATCCAGCGCTACAGTTCTGATGATCAAGGTCGAGTCCTCCGCATCTAATTTCTTTATGTTTATGTATATTAAAGAGATCGTTTATGTATACCAAAAATAATTCAGGGCCCAAAATTGAGCCTTGAGCTTAATGGGCAATGTCGGTTCTATGTCATCACGATTTACTACTGTTTGCGACCTATCTGACATGTAAGAATTTATTAGTGTTAACATCGGAGTATTAAATCCATAGTGCCTCAACTTGCTCGGTCGAAGATCGCAGGAAACACAATCGCCTGAAGACAGCTAGAAGATCGCCTTAGACAGATCACAAAAAATGGTCTCCGAAAATTCTCTTTTTTCAAAAACATCAAGCATGGTTTTTATAAGTTCTTTAATGGCCGTGGTAGTTGACAGACCTTGTCTGAAACCAAACTGATTGCAATAAAAAAGTTTGTTTCGTTCCATATGATCACTTAATAACTTATCAGCATTATAAGACTCTTTGGAAATAGCTTATGCAAACATTCAGCTTGATGGAACCTCTGTTTAGTTTAGCCATAATCACTATTATATCCTCTTGAGGTGGTGACTTTTTTGGAAATAATTTATCAATATTCCTATGCCATACAAATTTAGTATAGATAGTTGATTGTACGGGAGTTGTATCAGTGCATTTATGCTTCCAGAGTCGTTGTTACTACTTTCATTTTTATTTGTACATTGTTATCCACCTGTATATCTACATCCCTTCAGGAGCATATGCAATATTTTGTCGAAGATGTGGAGGCATCAGAGTCTTTATAATCAGTGTCCCTGCTATCGCCGCTGTCGTAGTAAGGATCTACTTCCATATCAGATATATGAGCAACTGCATCCTCTAATTCTTTGCCGGATAGTGGTCGGGTTAACCTAAAATTATTTCACTATTGAAATTAAAATCTATGATAAAATACTGCTGGGAAAAATACATTCCATACTATAGAACTGGAGGGATATATAAGTCCCAAAACAACAAAAAGGCTAAATTATGCATACGGATCATTTCATTTTTATATAAATGTTAAATGCAACTTAACTCTTTGTTATGTAATTAGAAACACATATAGATTTTCACACATTTTTGAAGATTTTCTGGGTGCCATATATCCCAGTAGTATTGAAAGAGTTAGTGAAACTTCACAAGTGACAATAAAAATAAAAATTTTAGGAAGAGAGGGTCTTTTATCTACTTTTTATTTTCCACTCATTGATGACATAAGTTAGATGTCCAACAAAGATATAATAAACAAATTAAAAACTCCTCCAGAACTACAAGTCCGGAACTACAAGAAATGCATCATATTTTTACTTCTGTTATAATTTAAATACTTGGACTCTCATTGACGTTTTTAAAATACGGAATTTTGTTTTATGGATTTATTTGTATTATGTCTTCATGTTTTAATGATTTTTATCCATGGCTGAAAGCTTCCCTTCCTCTCAATTTTATTTTTTAATATAGTCTTTAGTAGGAACAAATTAGTAGGAATGTCTCACTCATAATTGAATCTAATAATCTTAGTGTTTCTAAGTGACTCGATAATTAAATTGATTACAAAGCTTCAAGTTGTATGATTGAACTAAACAACCAGTTCCGGGCTCAAGATAATGAACTGCAGATGATGATAACAAATTACAAAACAGATTATGAGCATTTATTTGGAGATTTTAGATCAAATGCAAGTTTAAAAAATATATTCCAATGCCTAGTAGTTGTCTAGAAAAAATATATAAGCTACTACTGGCATTAGTAAGTTTGATTAACGTTTGCTTAATTTAGATTAAAAACATTTTCAATCCGATCAAAAATATTTGACTAAGCTGAATTATCAGAAGTTTTATTGGGCTAATAAGCAAATAAGAAAAAGAAACAGATATTTGAAACAAATAAGTACAATTATGTGTGAACCAAAATGTAGTAATACGAGAAATATAACGAGCTCTCGTAAAATTAAATTCACAATAGATATATGTTGAAAATAAATTAAAATGTTTTGCTAATAAAATTACGTATGAAAATTTTAAATAATAAATTAGACACGAAAACAAGTTCGTATAGTAAAAGTAAACAATAAAAGATACAGAAAACTACCTGATAAATAAAAGATATAATAGACATACAGACAATGCCAAGGTGTGCCCGGATATCTTCTATGTGTATAGCGTAAAATAAAAGTCACTCTCTTTAGAGGGCCCATAACATATGAGACCACCTTAAGGATAGTTCACCTGTACCTCAGATAATAAATTACATAATGTAAACGATGCAGAAGCATGCACACCTTAAAAAAATAATCAACTAGAACCGACAGGTTTAAATTTTATTACAAATTTAAATGTGTAAGTTCATCAATTAAATTGTTTTAAATACTTGTGTTTAATATTTTTCATTGAATTTTATTATTAATCCTGGTTTATAATCTATTTCTAATTTTGCGGTAGTCCATGATATGATTGATTCCTTCCACGTGATCGATTATTTTAAATTCGTCCAAAGACAGGCCGATTTCGACAAAAATGTTTGCCGGTTAAAGATAAGACTATTTCCAATTGATGACATGATGACTGCTTACAATGGGACAAATACAAAAAATTACGACAGTATTTATCACAGAAAGAAAACAAATACGAATTCTAAATATTGGTATGAGTTGTCGTAATCGGTCGACGATCTTATTGTAATGCCAAAAAAAAGATATACTTATATATAAACGTCTATCTTTGTCCGTCTGTCCGTCTGGAACGCTTTTGATTTTATATATTACTAATAGGTAACAAAGCAGAAGAGATCGGGTTTAGTCCATGCATTATACTTATAATGATAATTTAATGATGACTTTACTACTGTTACAATAAAACTTTCAGCTGTTCAAATATATTAAATAGTTTATATATATATATATATATATAACCCAACTCATTTGGATAAATAAAATATGACCTGGTAATGGATAGTCGTTTTACGACGGGTTATCATCTAGTTAAATGTATTCACTTCTTAGTTGCTAATGTAAAGATCTGAAACATTTTAAATATATATTCTAAGGGAAACGCGATTAATCGGACACGTGCAAAATAAATAGAGCACACTGTTAGCATCTTTTAGAATCCGTAAAGGGATAAAAATTTCTCCGCAGAGTAGAAGAATTGGTGATCAAGAGAAGATCGAGGTAGTTCCACGCGTAACTCAATTTCTTACGTCCATATATTAGAAAGAAATAATTAAAGAAAAATGAGTTATGGACTTTTACGAAGTACGAGTGGGACACAATGAGCACTCTTACGAGCAGGCTATTGTTTGTTGGGATTGTGTTTTGACCTTTGCAGTTTAGAAACGCTTATAGAATTGAAGTAAGTAAGCGCATTTTTATATAGATTTATCAATATAATTTTATTATTAAGAATTATGTCAGAAATACAAATGTGAGTACATATTAATTTATATATTTTTTTAAAGGAACTAAAAGCACCTGAAAGCAAGTTCGTTTAGTTTTTCAATCTCAGTAAATAATTATTTTCACCGTAACTAATGTTTCATTTCAAAGTAATCTAACTTACAATTAACTATTGCGTAGATGTTGATCAGGAATTTGTATATTTATTTGTTGTTTAATAATGATGTATTTCGGTAGAGTATTCATCTTTATAAAAGTGTAAAAAATCTGAACTGCACTGTATTTTATTATGTCTTCAGCCAACCGATGTGTATCAGTTCCTCATAGATTCTCTTTGTACATTAAATGTTACTTGGACATTATTTATTTATTTCCGCCTAGAAAGAAACTGTGTTACATCCAAATTAATAATTATGTAATATAAATAAACTTTAATGTGTACTTGTTTTATTATTCCCCTAAATCTATTAACAGCTTTTAATTTCTGGTAATCTACGAAATAAATTATTCTATTCTAAATCGATTAATTTTGTAGATCAATACAATGTTTAAAATCTTCATATGTTTTATTTAAAGTTTGTTAATTTAATTTAACAGCAGTATTAGCTTTAGTGAGTCAGCTTCTTTGCCTTGTACAAGCAAGGGTTTTACTAATTACTGTCTAATTATAGAGTACAGTTATGTATGGTTATTTCTCAACCACCAATTAATAATTTATAATTTCTGTCTACGCCATAAACTAATTATTACTTCGATTCTGGACGGATTGAATGGGTTTTAACTGGAAGTAGAATTTATTTATCTAGTAAAGGCTCACACAATCCCTCCTCACGAAAATAAACATAACACTATTATTTACGCATATAGTAGCAGATTAAAAAATGTTAATTTACCAACAAAGCAGAATTGTACACTTTTACGGGGCGCAAAAGTTTTACTATCTGAAACCAGAACTATCCAAATTTTTTACTAATCTTTCCTATATTTTGATATTTCTCTTTTTGTTTTGCATTTTTTTATCGTGAACAGTCGATCGAGCAGGTGAATTAACGGAGATATCTTGCGGCTACTTAAGCTGCCCCGATATTTGGGTAATTGAGGCGACACGCTGAGAAGTCAGCAGGCGGCAACCAAGCACGCAATGATCGAAAAGAGATAGTTTTAGTTATTATTTGGTGTTGAATTACTGTTATGTTATGGGAAAGCATAGAACATTCGACATTCGACTTATCATACGACTTAGCTCGTCGCTTGTGTGGAAACTTATGGTGCTTCACTCATTTGTATGATAGACCGTAGAACGTAATAATTAATGAGTAAGTGGCTCCATAGAGACCATATAGCAGAGAGAAAAATTCTGTGGAGGTTACGTCTAAATATACCGCAGTGTTGTATAGAATATTTTAGTTCCTTGTGAACTCCAAGAAAGACCGTCCAAGACGAGTCAAGCCAGCCAAGCCGAGATATAAGCAGCAACGACAGCCGGCCCCCACCACCACCTGAGTAAGCGTTTTCATATTGTTACGTAGAAATTAGGACGGAGGGTTGTCCCTCCAAGGTGACATGGGTGAGAGGGAGATTTTTATGTGGGACGTAAATACCCTGCTCACAACTAGACGTACCTAGATCTCTTGTTACTTTATATACATGCACTTGATCTCAATACTTGATGTAATACATCTACAACTACTAAGAATATTATTTGGGTAATTGATACGAAAAGTTCTAATTTAAATTACCAAGTTAGCTCCACTTAATTTAGAATATAACACTAAGCCGAACCATTGCTATGGTGAACGTATCTTCAGATTGAAGCGTGCCTTTTGTGGCAGAATAATTACTGGGAACTCCAACTCCTAACAACGATTGTGTGCTTTAATAATTCAGACAGCAGAAACGAAACAGTTATTAAACTTAATTTAAATTGTATTGGTCGTTTAAAAATACACACACACAGGTTTAAATAAAATATTCATCTATGCGCTTAATAATCATCATGAAACATAAGCAAAATAGAAATGTCATTTATATCCAAATAATTCACTATCCTAAATCAATAAAACTAATGACGTTCTTACGTCAACAAGTAAATCATGACGGTATAATAAAATTAGTGTACTTACATCAATCACCGCCGAATGCCTTCACAAACTAAAAATAAGTCTTCACTTTTATAGGCGACTCACAATTATATTTGGATTTGAATTACCTCGATACATAAACTTGTTACTAGATAAACTCGAACTTACTTTATGCATCAAAATCATACTCAAGTTAATTATTTAAATCATACTTACAAGGTATCACACTTAAAAATCTTTATTTCATTTATGTTCAACATGTTATTTAGACATGACTGCCTTTTTTATTTAATTAATATTTTAATCTTATTTAATTCCGGATTTTTACTTTCGCTAAGTTCTCGAGCAGAGTGAACCCCGACAGACGCCCAAATTTACTGGTGTTCATCACAGTGGGTGTATTTTTTGATACATCCTGAGGCCCCTTCTAATTATCGATATGTATATTTTTCGTTACGATAAATTTGTACCGTTTACACGTTCTAGAATCTTCGTTATTCCCCTCTTCTGGTAAGTATTTAGTTAATGCATTCTACTTAGCTGTCTCTACTACTGTCGGGTTAATTACCTTTGGTTTTAATTGGGGCCAATCAAATCAAATTGCTTCTGGTACCTATACTACTAAACCTCGCCCAGCGTTCATTCATCTATTATCAGTAGATTACCCATTAATTTGATTTAGACACCTACACATTGACATAGCGCACTTCTGATATCGATTACTGGGTCTGCGGGTAGTGTTCACAGATCATACACTCAGTTTATTGTTATTACGCTGCCCCTGACTTCCACTAAGCGACACCTCCTAACTATAAATTTTTTCGACACTTCATACAATAAACAACAACCAAAAAACAATAGTTCCGTCGGTAAAATTAATATGTTTTTATACTGCAATTCCAAACTAATTAAGATGCTATTAAAATGTATTCATTCACGCTACACTTTTCTTCATAAATAGGAATCTAAGTGATTCTCTAAATGTTAATTGCTATTAGTCTGGCTTTGAACTAGCATAAAATAGGTTCAGTGTTAACAAATCTTCACATTGTCTATCCGTCCTGATTCTAATATCTATTATAAGTGTTGCATGTTAAATTTTCTAATCTCAACCTCAACAGGAACGTAGATAAATCTCCACATTAAAATATATCGCAATACTATTTTATTATAACAACTGTGATTATAATAGCTTTGTTTCTCCTTCTACCTTACCTACTAGAGTGTATGACTTCATCCTTTACTTAGCAAGGCTGGTTTCAGTCACTCGACTATAAGTAACATTGATATGTTCGACGTGGTGTTACGTAAGCCTTAGTCCTTTGCTTACCACTCGCTAGAGTCTATGATACTAACCCACGGGTTGATCTCAGTCAATTGACTATAAGTAATACTGACCTGTCCGACGCGGTGTTACGTAAGTTTTAGCAACATCCGTTCTGTACGCCTCGCTAGAATGAACGTCTTTAATTCTGAACGTCTTGGTTACAGTGAGCCACTCGATAACAGAAACACTGACTTGTTCCACGCGGTCTTACGTAGGATACACTGATTCCTAATATTCCTGTCCATATTATTTTCTTTCCGATTTACTGTGCTAGAGTAAATCCCCCGTCGCGGCCTCCCGTTGTATGATAACCAGCTCTTACATGCTCCCGCATAATTATTGTTTCCTTATCATATCACCAAATGTTTTAAACGCACCGCTTATTAATTAATTGCTAGATTGTTTTGACGTATTTGATTTAATGTTTGCTCACTGCTATTAATGCTCTACTGTATATTTTGACATTTGATTAATTAGCATTTAAATGCGCATTTATATTTCTTTCTTTTCTTGTATGGTCTATAGAGAACAATAGATGGTTTTGTTAAAACTTTAATGCTGCATCACTCAATAGTAATAGATTTATTGCAGCAGCCTGCAAGATCTCCAACACCTGAGTACTTCATAAGACTAGAAGCTACCTGTACCCTCAGTAAGCCGCTGAGCACCGAAGGGATACCAATATGAGTTCTAGCGTGCGGGCTCACGTTAAACGGACTTGGCGCGCAAGGCACATTTCCGGAGGGTAGACAGATTCTGTAGTACTAAGATATTTGTTTGTGCCATTTGTGACTATCGCTAGGAATCCCCATTAGCAGTGTCGCGAGTGGGAGTCTCACATCTCATAAGGTAGTCCACGTACAAATCCAGATATTTGATGTGATAATATTGGCCATTTTACATGTTGGGTTGAACAACAAGGTTAAATAACAATATTGTAAAGATGCAAGTGGTGAGAGATAATTTAGTAGAATGCATTAGATTATGTAGGATGTAATTTACCGTAGTGAGAAATTTCAAAGTAATAAGAGAAAGAATTTTGCTAGTCAAAAAAAACGTTAAAAAGCTTTCAGAGGAGACACACAAGACGAATTTTTGATAATACAGGGCAAGACCCATGTCGGTTTAAATTTTGAACATAAAAATCCTTGAATTAGTTCAGACTAAATTACTAATTCCAAATCAAATCATGATTAAATTAAATCGTTAATAAGTTAGATATAGGGTAAGTAGTTGTTAGTAATTGATAATGATTTAGATAATTTTTTAAGTATGAATTTTACGAATAAAGTGAATTAAATTATTAGGCAACAAGTTTATTTATAAAAGTAAATGAAAATAAATCTAAATGTGTAATTAGGTCATTGTATGTATACATAAAAATAATTTTTTGTGATTGTTCAATCGCATCTAACGTAGGTACACAAATTTTATAATTTATTTGGTAATGATAAACGTCATTTCATTATGTGTGTGTACTATTTGAACCTGATTAGCATTTCACTTTATTATTTTTGTGACGCGCTATCTACTTAAATGAGCTAATGTTCAATTTAATTGCATGTATGCGTTTACAAATTTATTATCAAACATTTTGTTAAGTGTACAGTTTCGTTCATTTACCCAGCCCGGTTCATACAGGACACATTGTCGATGTTAAGGGTTATCTACTATCATTAAATAAATTTATGATTTATTCTACAGGATACGCACAATGTTTGCAATGACAGGGTCTAGTGTTTTATTTTGAAATGTGTTGCGAGACTAGCGGATTATAATTGCATATTCTGAATACATAAAAATTATAACTTTAATCAGTCGTACAGAAATTCAAGTAAGCATTTAAGCGAATCGCTGTTTTCTAAGTATAGAACGGACCAATACCTACAAGGTAAGGCCTCGTTTACACTTGGACTCAAGTATGGGGACCTGCGTGAGCAACATTGATACGCATACACCAACCAGTATGCGCACCCAAGAATTGTTTCATGTCAATAAACGTGGGTGTGTTTACACTACAACTAGTTCTTTGTACTCAAAAACATATCTTTTTTGTTTTTTTTAACATGTCTGATGAAGAATGTTTTTTGTACCTAGGTACTTGTGCTTTAGTTTTAATTGAATCTAAAAATAGAAAACGGAGATGGTGGCAACGCCAGTTTTTATAAAATAGAAGAACACATGGCGCCTACAATATGCTGACTACTGAGCTGGTATTGGAAGATGGGTCAGGCTTCAAAAATTATTGTAGAATGACTCCTACCGAATTTGAGGACTTACTAGTTAAGGTTTCCCCACTAATAACGA
>WYDF02044104.1:0-12345 GCA_009867245.2 Adranes taylori | reverse complement strand
CTTTCTAGATAGATCTTGAACAGTGTTGGCGATATACAACACCCTTGTCTGAGTCCCTTTGTTACTGTGAACCCGTTATTGAATAGTACTGGCGCAATACTACTGAAGCAACATGTAGCATACTGAATTGATGCATTCTAAATACTTAGTCTTTTCATTGAAGGAACACGAAGCGACAAGAAACAAATTTCCTTACCGCATGCTACAAGTTGATTGTTGTCGCCGGAAAGCATGCATCACCTCATGTTGAGAGGTGATACATAATTCCAGAACATGATCAAACAATTTTATGTATGGTGAGAAAATGCCTAATAATTTGTGTATCGTCAGATCCTTTAATGGTCAAACGATAACATCATCAATCGAATATACTGAAACGATTTTGAGCAATAAACATATTTTTTTAAACCTTTTTATATTAAAATTTTAATAGTTCTCTCGATGTTCTCTATAGCAAGACTCAATATGCTGCGTCTAAGTTCAACAGGTTCCTAAGTATTGCCAATAATAAGATTGAAAACCACCAGGGCTACCTGAATGAAACATATAAATAAGTTTTAATTAATTTCCTGGTACTTCCTTATTAATATTTTATTTAACGACCAGTTTCGCCTGTATTATTATAGACTTCATCAGGTAATATTTTTGTCAAAGCGAGTTATGTGTTATTTGTATAGATTCCACCTCAAGAATATGCAGAATTTAACCCTAAAATCGTGCCGCCCGTTAACTATAGGTTGAAACTTGAGGGATGTTATTTTGGATATTTATAGTAAAATGACAGCTTGCTTGGGAAGCATAAAAATATGGTGGTTACGGAATTTGTAGATAATATGATTGTCTGCACGTTTTATTTGAAAAATTAAACAGTGTCGTACTTATAAGGTAATGGAAAAAGGTGACATTTTGCGAAAATATGAAATTTTATGTAGACTCTGAGAAATTTGAAAAATGCAATGAAAATGCAAATCTGTTGTAGAAAATTAATAAAATAATCAAAATTCCGAAAGATTTCAGAATTTCTGGAAGAAAATTAAATTTAAAAACCGACTCTATTTGACATGGTAAGTAACCCTTTCAGTTTCTCATGTTATAGAGCTAGAGATTTCAGACTAGGTTCATTGAATAGAGAGAAAGAGAGAGATTTTGCGTATGCTATGATTATATTCGCTAGACTTCGAAATGACAATAAGGGCCCTGAATGGGGTCCGATAAGCAAGATAGGTGAAAACTGCGCAATTTTCAAATGCGTTTCTTTTTACCTTTTTTTTATACTATACAGAAAGCTAGGGAGTGCCAGCAAGTAGCACAGATGGAAAAGTGAATATAAGACGTTACTAAAAAGTGCTAAAGGAAACGTCTACGACTTTTAATTTTAGAGTTTTGAAATAGTTTTTAATTGTTTCGACAAAAAAACGTTAATCTTAATATGATTTTTACGAGACATTTTTAGACATTTCAATTTATTTCTCTTGAACGAGTGGAAATAGCACCGTGAAATTATGTTATATGTTATGCAAGACACCGTGTAATATATTATGCAAGACACCTTGTACGTAAATTCAGTTTTACATGCATTTTTTCAAAAATGCAAGTTACAAAAAATGTTGATCTGCTGCCTTTGTGCACTATACATTAATAATGTATTTGACGTGGAAAGTATAACAGATGGGCACATTTTGTGTACAATATTAGTATTGGACAAAATGTTTGCCACGTTGTTTGGAATAGAGTGTTGCTGGCAAAAACTATAATTCGGGTCCTTTCGGTTCATTTTTGGTATGAAATGCACACGGAAAAGCAGCCTAAATATGGCAGATGGCTTGGACAAACAAATCGATGGATTTGTAGCAATTTGTGTTTAGTAATCGATATTTTGAACCTTTTATGTTGTTCATGTTTTGAAATTATGTAATCAATTGAAACGAAAATCTCTCGATCAAAAAAAAAACAAAGAGAAACCGAGAGAAACATTACCCCATTTGAGAGAAACATTACCCGATTTGAGAGAAACATTACCTGATGATTCCCATATTAATATAAGTGAAACCGGTTGTTAGATACCATATAAATAATGAAGTACCAGAAGATTATTGAATACTACTGGCGCAATACTACTAAGGCAACATGTAGCATACTGATGCATGCTGGACACTTAGTCTTTTCATTGAAGGAAGACGAAGCGACAAGAAACAAATTTCCTTAGCGCATGCTTCAAGTTGATTGTTGTCACCGGAAAGCATGCATCACCTCATGTTGAGAGGTGATAAATAATTCCAGAACATGATCAAACAAACCAGAACTTGATCAATCTTTAATGGTCACTTTAACGATCGAATGTACTGAAACGATTTTGACCAATAAAATCTTTTTAAAACCTTTTAATACTATCCTGTGTATTTTTAAACATTTTAATAGTTCTCTCGTTGTTTTTTAAGACAAGAACCAATATGTTGCGTCTAACTTCAAGAGATACCTAAGTATTGCCTATAATAAGTTTTGAGAAGCCTTCAAAGTTACCTGAAATGAAATGTACAAATAAATGTTAACTAAGTTCCAGGCACTTTCTTATTTATATTTTAGTTAACCACAAGTTTCGCCCATATTATTACAGACTTCGTCATGTTATGTTTTTGTCAAATCCAGTTATGTGTTATTTGTTTAGTTTCCATCTGAAGAACATGAAGAATTTAAACCTAAAAGCGTGCAGCCCGTCAACTATAGGTTGAAACTTCAGGAATGTTATTTTGAATATTTAAAGTAAAATGACAGCTCGCTTGGGAAGGATAATTACGGAATTGGATACATAATTTAATTGTCTACCATTTTTATTCTTTTTTGAGAAAGTAAAAAGAGAGAGCCGTACTTATAGGCCAATGAAAAAAAAGTGACATATTGTAAGTGAAAATTAATTAAATAATCAAAATTCCGAAAGATAATCATAAATTTTGAAAAAAAAATAATTTTCGACTCTAATTGACATGGTAAAGAACTCTTTCATTATCTCGCGTTATCTAATAAAGCCAGATATTTCAGACTAATCTGATCGAATAGAGGGAAAATTCGTATGTGTTATCATCATATTTAAAATTGCACAAATTTCAAACGCGTGTTTCTTTCTTCTTTTTTTATGCTATATGGAAAACCACGCAGTGCCCGCAAGTACCATTGTTGGAAAGGCCTATTTATGACGTTCCCCAAAAGTGCTAAACGAAATCTGTATGACTTCTACTTTTTGAGTTTTGAACTAGTTTGTAATTTTTACGGCAAAGAACTTTAATTTTAGTTTGATTTTTACGAGACTTATTTAGACATTTATATTCATTTCTCTTGAACGGGTGAAGCTAGCACCGTTAAATTTTGATATGTTATGCAAGATACTATTTACACGCATTTGTTTCAAAAAAACAGGTCACTAAAAATGTTGACCCGATGCCTTTGAGCACTATACATTAAGAATGTATTTGACGTGGAAAGTATAACAGATGAACACATTTTGTAAACATATTAGATTTCGATAAAATTTTTGCTATACAGAAACTTCTAAAAGATATGGGCTCAAAACTGTGAGCGGTTGAATTAGTTGGTTCTCTCCTTTTTAAAAAGAAATCTTACGTTTTGCTAATATTTGTATAATTTAAATATGTAAAGCATCCTTTTAAGTGTTTTCATACGGAGTAAAACATTTTAATTCTACGTGCCTTTTGAGTTAATTTTGGGATGGAAAGCACACGGAAAACAGCCTAGAAATGGCCAACTATATGCCGAGCGCGGACAAAAAGTCGATCGATTTGTAGCAATTTGTGGATACTAATTTTGGAACCTCTTATGTTGGTATTGTTGGGAAATTATGTAAATCGATTGAAACAAAAATCTCTCGATCAAAAAAAAAAACACAACCCGATTTGACAAAAACATTACCTGATGATTCCCATAATAATATAGACGAAACCGTTTGTTAAATAATGAAGTACCAGAAACTTATTGAATATAACCTAAATCCTTATTACGGATTAAAAAACAAGAATATAAATTAATATTGGTTTAACAGTAAATAGCACATACTGTGTACTGAAACATCTGATTTCCAGTATATGAAAGACGAATTTATAAAATATAACTCATAATAATGCACTGCAAATGCCGGTCCTGAATACAACTACTTATTGCGTGAAATGACAAAGAATAGATTCCTGACGTGTGTAGACATTATTATATCTTTTAAAATCTAAAAGTTTAATATATTCAGAGGCACGTTTCAATCTGCAACCGATGAGATCGTTGGAGTAGGAAACAATAATAATCATAATTCAAAAATATCTGTATTTATTGGAACCAAAAAATTTTAGAAAAAATATGATTAATTAAATTTAAAAATATTTATATTCCTACGAAACAATTTTAATTTCGTTCATACTTTAAGAGTAAACTGTACAAGTTGCCTTGAAATCATTTTAACATTTACAATAATGAAGTATCCATAATTAAATATATTTTAATTAATTAATTTACTGGTTTTGCTTAAACATTAATTTTATTAGTTTAATTTAATTAATTTAGTTAAATTAATTAATTTGGAAGTGTTTTCACTTTGTTACTACAACGAATGAATTGTTAAGATTTTGACTATAGTTTCAACCCTTTCGGGCCATTGTTCGACATACAGATTAGGGATCTAGGGTATATTTGGGTTCTATTATTGGGATGTCTTAGGTGACTATATTGGAGCTACGAAGGTTTGGTCTTGGTGGTTTTAACTGTTATAGTACAATAGGGGAGAGTCAACAACTAAATAAATTGATGGGTACGAGGGATTAGGTTTGATGGTATCAAAGACTATTCCTCGTAGCTCAAATACTCGTAATCGTTGTCTAGCCGTTGTCGTGTTGGTGCTCCCATCTACCTGGTCGTTAACTCTCTCTTTGTACTATAACAGCTAATACCACTAAATCCAAACCCTTACAGCCCCAATATGGTCACCAAAAACACGCCAATAATAAAATCCAAATGAACCCTAGAACCCCTAAGAAGATCGCACGAAAGGGATGAAACTATAGTCACAATCTTAACAATTATACTAATCGTGTTAGTAACAAAGTAAAAGCACTTCCAATTGATCTCGCCTTACCACAAAGTAACGCTTGACTCAATAAATCAATTAAATTAAACATTAATTCATTTAGTGAAATAAAATTACGGACCAAATTAAAATAACGAAAGTTGTGTCCAAATCTTCTTGAAAAAAGACTAATTTAGGTTGTATAGTAATTTTATAATAAATTTTGGAAATAAAAGAAAACAGCAAGAAATACAGATAGAACAAAATACAGGTAAATACCTGGAAATATCAGGAAGTATCGGAAAATACAAGAAAGTACAGACAAATAGGCGAGTACCAATACTGAAGTTTGAGGAAAAAGTATGGAAGGATGGAGGGAGAAGATTGGTGAAAGAAGTGTGGATTGAAGGGATGTTCAATGAAAGAGGGGGTGGGGTGTAAATAAATGGATTGAAAGCAGAAAAAAGTTTAACCGGCGGAAGTTTAACCGACGAGTTGACGGTTTCAGAAGGTATGTGTTGGAGGTGATGTGGTGGGATAAATCACGGAATTGATGCGAAATATTGAGAAGCAAGAAACGTATGGAAAAATTAATGAAAGTAGGTACAACTGCAGGTATAGATGGATTATGGATTTCGAGGGGATGGCTGGTTACTTCATCAGGAATAAGTATGGAGGATAAAAAAACGATTGCTAGGTTTAGATATGGGTGGGAAGAAGGAGGAAATAAGTACTAGATGAATGGTGAAGAAAGAATGTGTAGAATATGTAAAAAACTGGAAAGTTAGCCTGGGAAAGAAGGGGGAGAGGTATTGATATTTTGAAGAGAATAATGGATGAAATAAGGAAAAAAATAGATGTTAAAAACAAATAAGGGATTTCCTAGGAGTTAGAGAAGTAAGAGGAAGTAGGATAAGAGAGTTTATGAGAGGTAATGATTGTAAGTGGTGTTGGGTGATGAGGCATGATTTTTGGGTTGTGGATTAGAGGAGATGAAGGGCAGAAAAAAAGAGGAGGTGAATAATGGGAAGAAAGGAGAATGGGGATCGGGGGTAACTGGGATTTAAAAAGAAAGGGAACGAAACGATAGGGAATGCAATCGGAGGGAGTGATGGGTCCATGGGATTGGCCTTCTCTGCTCCTTGGTAGTGGCTCCTAATGGAATATTTGTTTCTTTTTGTACAAATTTGATTGAAGTTAATTGAAATTAATAAATTGAAATTATAGGATCATTATTATTATTATAGTTGCAATTTAGAGATTGTTAATTTGATATTGTAATTTTGATATTGCGAATCATATGCCAAATAAAGGTCTTATTATTTTGTTTTCACTCTGTAGCGTGCACCTCCAAAGAACCTTTAAAAATCACGAGATTCTTCTTTGGGCAAATGTCACGTAACGAGACTCTAAACAATAGAGTAAGTCCTTACGTCATCGTCGGGTCGTGTGACCGAAGTAAACTCAAAGTGCCCAGGATTACGGCCTTTTGCATCTGACTTGCTAATTCTCCAGCTTTGGTCTCGCAAGTCGCTATGATCTTAATATAGTTTATTAGGAAGGACTTGTCGCCTCCCATGATTTATTATTATTATGATTATTATTATTATTATTATTATTATTATTACAGATAAATATAGTAAAAGATTTGGGAGTTGAAAGAGCCGGAGCATTTTAGGTCAGGATATAGTATGAAAGATAAGAGCCCGAGATTCAGTTGTGCAAGTGAAGAGAGGGTAAATAGATATTGAATGGATGAGAGTAGGAAAATGTGTAGGATGTTTAGAAAAATGGAGGAAAATTGGGGCCACTGGACGAAAGAACGTAAACGAATAGAGCGGAATAGAGATGAGAGAAAATTAGCAGAGAATTGGAGAGGGTTTTGGGATAGGAAAGCAGGTGGTTAGAAATTATTCGTTGGATTCAAATAAATATAAGGAAACGAAGGGGTAAATGAGTATACGATAGATACTAAGTTGGTAAATACTAAATAGGGAAGATGGTTGTGATTGGTGGGGAGGTCGTCGGAATGTGCCTTTTTTAATTCTCCAGTGACAGAAACATTGGTTGTTTTTTATTTTAGGTGCAACACAGAAAAATAAAGGAAAATACAAGAATGTACAGGAAAATACAAGATTACAGGAAAACAAGATACAACGATAGATATAGATATATTACGGTTGAGGGGAAAATAATAGAGTATTTGATGATGGATGAATGTATAAGAGAAAAAAGGATGGTTGTTAAATTTAGGTGTGGATGTGACAAAAGAGGGAAGCGGATTGGATGAGGGAGGAGAAAAAAAAATGTAGGATATGTGGAATAAAAGAGGAAAGGTGCGAGCAGTGGGTAAAGGACGTGGCTACAAATTGGAAGACTTCAATTGACCGTATGGAATTAGGGATAATAAAAAAGGGAGGGGTAATTCGCAATAAAAAATCGGGAGCCGGGAGTTCCTAGGAAGAAAATTTACTTGTTAGGGATGTCCTGCTACTTTCCGTCTGTCTGTCTGTCTCTCTCTATCTCTCTCTCTCTCTCTCTCTCACACACACACACACACACTCACACACACACAAACACACACACACAAACACACACTCACACACACTCTATTATAATAAGAATTATATATTTTTAGGTTTTTAGTAAATATTGTATCGTGTTATATTGAATTTTGTCAAATTGATTATGTCAGTAAAGGTTTTTTATTCTATAATATTAGTTTTTTTCTATAATATCGTTTTGTGAACAGCTGGAAATTCTGATTACAATTATTCAAACAAAGATGATTCTTTTATGTACCCGTAACCTAAATTTTTGCCATCACAAGATACAAAATTATTTATAATACTTACATCGTTAATTTCTATTTTCCATTATGTTAAATTAAAAAAAAAACAAATGATAAACTATCAAATCAAATTCGCGTAGCTATCTGTGGAAGTAAATAAATTTACTAAAACTTAAAAATTCCAGGTCATTTTTTCTCATTTAAATACTTATGCCAATTTGATACAATTAAAATATTCTTGGATCTAAATTAAATGATATTAAAAAAAAAAACTTAAATATATTTAATTTAAAATCTTGTTCCTCATAAATTATTTCTAATATTAATAGAAGTCAATTAAAGTATTAAGTTATTAAACATTTTAATTTATTTTTGAAATAATTATACTTTTTTATTGACTAGAAATTAAATGTTATTATGAAATTTAAATGTATTTAATTCCAACACAACTCAATTTACTCAACTCCTATCTTATTCAATTCATAGTCCAAAATTCAAATAGTTCAGTAATAATGATAAGTTATTTTAAAATCTCAGTGAAAGTTAAGAGTACAAAGTAACATACTGCTTTATTTACCTAAAACAAACAGCAAGCCGTTCCTTGGTACTTTTTGTCTTCGCCCAGTTAGCGGTTATTTTACTTATGGCTTCTTCAACGAACTCTAACACTTGTTCCCACTCAATTCTTGCGTAAGGTGGTGGTATTCATAATTCTCGTTTTTTATTAATCGGATGAACCCAATGTGACCTATTGGATACTGAATATAACAGTTCCAACTCATCATCACTCGAATCATCGTCTTCTAGCCATGGAATAGTATTTGAGAAATTTCCGTCACACCACACAACATCATTTGGCGGCATTTCATTATTGAAGACGCACAGTGGAGGAGGGCAGGTTCCTGACCCAAAACATCTGCATGTGTCCGTCTGTGATAGTGTGCGTTGACCAAACATCCATCCTTATGCATACGTCCGTCTACATACGTCCGTCTGCTGCTGTGTGCGATGGCCATGATACTTCAGATGAATCAATATTCATGTGACCGAGATCCATATATTCTTACGGAAATGCATCATACGAATTCATTATCTTATGAGAATCGTTCTTCTAAACTATGGTATTGTTTAAAAGCAAGTTGGAATGAAGATCCCAATTTATTAGGATCATTTTTACATGAGAGATTCATACTAGATTTGTCCTAAACTGAACTTCACATTGCTTCTCCTGCTCGGAGTGGATAACTTCCGATTGCGCTATTTCATCTACTTCCCAAAATCTGGACAACTGGTTCTGATGTTTGTCATTTGTGATGAAATGACACGTAGTTTCACCAGGAGATAAATACGAGGATGGCATCGGACCTTACAATATCCATCCAAAAAAAGTTTTTTCTACAACTGGTGGGTAAAGCCCTAAACGGATTTGCTCATTGTAAGTGAGTGACCAAAAGAGGGTTGCAACTAGCAAAATATCTATTTTACCAGGAATATCGAAATTAAGGTCTGCTAATTGTATGTTTTCAGGTATCTTCAGAGCTGTTGCTGAAATAGGTGTAGAGGAAATTCTATTACATATTTCAGGCATGACTAAACAATTGACATTAAAGACCTTCTTATTTATAAGAGATCCTAGCTGTAATTTGCATCAAGATTTTATTATAGAAGATATGCAATTTATTCTCAATATAGAGGTACCTTCAACTGATTGCAAGTTTTTAACAACATATCTTCAACACATAAGTATTAATGTCAACATTTATTTTAACAGAATGACAACTACAATAAAATGTAGATGACGGCAATGACGGGATCGTCATGTGTCAAAATTGCCCGCCTTTATTTTAACGTTTATAACATCCTTTACGAGTTTAGTTCTTCTAAAGAATGTAAAACGACAGAAACTGAAGTCGAATTGCACAAATACTAAAATCCTCATATTCCAGCATCTTTTCGAACTAATTAAGTCATAACCTGATAATTTATTTGTATTAATTTCTTTACTTGTAACATTGTTAAATATAACGCAGCGTACATATTTGTTTAGGGCATCCAACTTTCACGAGTTTAAAAGCATGTAGATCGTATAACACGCATTTTGTGCGACAAGAAAATTATTTAAATTAAGCAACTTTCGTTGTCAGATCTCCAAAGAATCTTAATTCAGTCTATCCACAATAGCGGAAATGCACTATTAATTTGCAAAAAAATCGGAACTCGAATAAGTAGCTGAAACGTTAAACAAGGAATAGGTTTTTACAGTCTCCGTTTATACAGTTTTAATATTTCCAATAGAATGCAACATTGCCACGTCTAAAATTTTAAACTTTTTGCGATATCTTTGGAGTCCTTACAGATAAATGATTAAACCAAACTTTGTTAGAGAGTAGTTAGGGATGCATTTGTAATATATCACACTTTTTTTTGTAATTGAATGGGTCGTGTTGATGACTCGTGAGAAATTAGTGGAGTAGAATGAGATTCAAATACGTAAAAGGATTATGGCGAGGATGGAATGATTAATAAAACTACTGAATCTGACAAAATTAGTAGTATTTAATTTAAAAAAGAAGGAATGAGTGCAAATTCACTGTGCAATTCGCAATTCACTGTGAAATTCACACTTCAAGTTATTGATATAGGACCAAAGTGAAACAATGTGGCAAAGTTACAACAATGCGGCAACAACGTGGCAGAAATGCAGTAATATAGCAGCACTGTCGCTATAATATCGCATATTAAATTTATTAATGCATTCGTTATTGCATTTGGGAGCAAACTGGGAACATGGATTTTTAAACGGAAATAAGGAAATTTACCTTCGACAACCAAAAACTACTTCGATAGCTTGCGCTATGTCTTGCAACCAGCCTAAATTCTTTAACATTCTAGCACATCTTATGAATAAATATCACTTTCCAGAATCCGATAATACGAAGACAAAGACAAAACTGCAATGTCTGCAACGAAGACAAAACTACAATGTCTACTGTTTATGATAACGTTGGAAGTCTATGGTTTGGTGAGCGAGGAAAGATGATGAGTGCAAAAATTTGTTTTAACGCTACTGTGTAGTATGTTTCTCCCTTAGGGGAGAGTGATCCATAATGAGACATGTTCCACAGTGAGCCAGTACAATTTCTGAGACTTTGGCAACACCGCTGTTGACGCTCCTCTAAGCAAAATCTTATTTTGACGTATTAGATCCACCAACAAACTTTTATGCCAGTTCAGTTCGTTGTTGTTTGAAGAGCGGTGTGTATGACAAGTTTCTCACAAAAGTAAATTGTCCGTAAGTCGTCGTGATTGGTTTCTTTGACGTACATGCGGTTAAAATTTTGAGATTGGTGGTAAGTAAAGTTTAGTAACCTCGGGATATGTTCAAAAATGAATTACGGCCTAACAACTCTTGGATGTCGTCGTCTAGCATACAAAATGGAACAAAAAATAAGATCCAAATTCCAAATAAATGGACAGAAAACAAAGCTGCTGGTCTAGAATGGATGAGAGGTTTTTTAAAATGATATCCTACCCTAAGCATCAGACAACCAGAAAGTTGTAGCATGTCGCATGCCACATCCTTTAATAAGCACAATATGTGATTTTTTTGATAAATTAAAATAGGTCTTAAGCAGACATGAAAGTTTTGCCAATGGTTCCACGATTTGGGCGAAACGGGGACGACCACCATCCAGAAACCAAAAAAAGTAATCGCTTGCAAAGGGGTAAAACAAGTTAGTCAAGTAACTAGTGGTGAGCGAGGATCGTTAGAAACCACCTGCTGCTTTATACGGGCCCAAGAAAATAAAATTCCACCAGCTATCATACTTCCTAGGATGCATTTTAATCAGCACATGCTTCAAAATGCACCACTTGCTTCAAAATGCACGGTAGCTTGGGACTCGCAACAGTTTCGGCTGGATGAATAGCGAACTATTTGCGGAACTCATGCGTCACTTTAAAAACTGTACAAATTCCCTATTGGAAAACCCAACATTACTGCTCTTTGATTAACACCTAAGAAACATTTCAATTGAATGTATTGACTTAGCCAAGTGTAATGGGGTGACTATTTTAACTTTTCCTTCTCGTTGCAATAATGAATTGCAACCATTAGATGTCAGCGTTTATTTTTCATTTAAAGCGTACACTACAACCGAGCTGCCGATTCCTGGCGTATGCAGCATCCTGGTGTTTCAATGACGATCGACGATATGCCGGAGTGTATTACCAGTGCATTTCACCATTCCACGGATCCGATTAATATCATATCAGGCTTTCATAAATCAGGTATTTTTCAGTACAATCGGGACGTTTTTACAGAAGACGATTTTCTTTCCAGCTGCGTTACAGATAGACCTGAACCATACACATCTCAGTCTCTTCGATCTGCTCTATTTATAGCTTTATTAGATCATTTATGCAAGATACACTAAGAATTATCGCACCTTGCTCCATACATATATTTCCCATCATTCCTGCGGTCCAATTTATT
>WYDF02044094.1:0-12345 GCA_009867245.2 Adranes taylori | reverse complement strand
GGCAAATTAATAAATTCTTAGATTTTGTAAAAAAATTATGATCAGATAACATTTTTTGAAGTATTGGTTTCTACAATTTTTGTAATGATTTTGGGTGAAATCATAAAATTGTAGATCTTGAACCAAGTTTACTATGATTAGATAATTTTTTTTTAAAGAAAATATAATTGTTTTGGCCAAATAATATAAATTCTTCATACACGTGTTTCTAGTGTGTTTATGGTACTAATGCTTATTCCATTATTCAGTGGGAAATAAGGTTCAAGCGAGATCTATACTTTTGTCATCTCTATGGGGATTGGGGATCAGATTACACTTTACATTAAAGCCAGGAAGCAATATAATGTTGGAATTTATAATTAGCAAAAGCGTGCATTACGTAACTATAGATAAGTTTCTGTGAGTATAATTGGGTTTAAACAAAGAGATCTAGATCCGAATTGAAAAGGCATTAAAATGCATTAAATTAGGACTACAATATGAATAACAAATGTATAAAAAGTTATCTTATGTCTTATTAATTAAATTTAATTTACACTTCCTGATGAATTGAATTCTGGCAGGAGTACTCTATGATTTAAGTGATTTGGTTTTGTTTGATTTCATTTATTAATTCATTACAATAAAATTACATTACTTTGACTATTGAACTTAGTATACTTTACTTAGAATATAGAATAGTCAAACACAAGATTCACCTAACTGTCCAATTTAATTCATTTATTAATTAATTTTAAAAAAAACTAAACTTTATTAGAAATGCATTGAGGCATAGTAAACTCAATGATTTAAATTTATTTAAGAATTAAAACATTTATGAATAATTTATTTACTAATAACTACTAGATTCCAAGATAAAAATTCTAGAGTTCTCTAATTTTAAAATTAAACTAAAATAATGACTAGCTAAACAAACTATATATAATACCACTCCTGAAATCGTTCGCTGTGATTATTTAAACAGCTCATTCTAAAATAATATCGAAATTCACATAGGTATATTTCTGTTGCTTCTTCGTGATTTTTGTAAATTTTAAATAATTTTTTATTGAAAATTTATTATATTAATTTAATTTTTTTTATTTTTTGGTGTCTAAAAAAATTATAATTATTTCGACAAATAAGTCTATTTTAAAATTTTTGATTTAAAAATTTTTTTATGGAATTTTTTTTTAAAGTTTTTGGTTTAAAAAAAATTTGTGCAAATTAAATCGCTCGCTGTGATTGTATAGAAGCTATTATATGGTACATGTCTTATTGACGTTTGATGTAATTGACATGGTTGATGAGTTTACTTGAAGTTGCAATTAGAGATTGGGAATATAACTCTTGTAATGCTGTCCTTAATTCAATAAGAAATATTGAGGTATAATGATCAAAATAATGTAACTGGTAATAGTTGACATGAATTATCTGCATACAAATAGTATTTTTCTCATCGAACTACCTCTGTACCAATTAATATTTTTATTTGAATACTTTGTTTACAAATGGTTTCATCGGGTATCCAGGAGTTGCCAGACGAAAATGGATAGCGAGGCAGATAGACTAGATCAATATTAGATTCAGAAATGAAGGAAACTGAAATGTACAGCAGTTGCAAGACAGTTAGTTTTACTTGAATAGGTGCAATAAATATAACATATACAATTAGACTTGTAATGCAATATATGTCTATAATATAAAATATACTTAAAAAATAAAAGAAAATATGGATTACACAATTTTATGTTTATTATGATATGAAACTGATTTAATGAATTCATATAATTTGTATACAATTGGAGAATTAATGTCTCGATACAATGTCCCCAGTTCCTGTATTCCTGTATTTTCCTAAACCGCGCTTATTCGAGATGTAATCGGCAATTTAATATGTACGGGGTCCAAGGATAGTTCTGTTACCAATTTCATGTCGGTGTATCTCAAACAGCGCGTTGAAAATTTGACATTTAATTTTATGATAACGGCAAAAATGATACTAGATGTATTCACTTCTTGGATTCTAATGTAAAGATCTTTAAATAGTTTAAATACATAATCTAAGAGAAGTAGTGATTAATTAGAAACATTGTAGCATACGGCTGGTAACTTGGTGATGGCTGCGGGGAGAAACTTCTCCGTGACGAGGAAACAATTGGTTGTAAAAATTGCTGGTAAAACAAATAGTTTCGACAAGAATATGTTTTTATTTCTGTATGCTAGAGAGAGGTTATTGAAAAAATAATTTCAGTTTGAACTTTTAATAGATACCAGTGAGACACAATAAACTCTGTTTCGTTCGTTATGCCTTATATCATAAGAGGGATTCGTTTTATAATAATTTTAATGAATTAAAATCAATTACGGCTAAATCTTTGAAATTCATAATAAAATTATTACAACGAAAGCAACGCGAATAGATCATTGACTTTTTCATAAAACATGAGTTACACCTTTTCTTTCGTGCACTATAAAGAAGCCTTTCAAAATCTATTTCAGCATATCATATATCTACTTTATAGGTTAGTTTTATAATTAGTCGCTCGCTCTTTCGTTTAAGGATGTACACATCCTTGCACACACACACACACACACACACACACACACACACACACACACACACACACACACACACACACACACACACACAAAAGATACTTAATTCAGTGAAAACCCACAAATAAATATTTCCTTCCAACTACTGAATAGAACAATATTAGGGGTCAGAAATTAAATTGGATTATCTAACGTTGGAGAATCGTAATTCAATACATAAACTACCAGAAACTGTTTAGTTATTAAGGTTTTATTTAGATAGTAAGTTAATTATTAAGAAAATTTGTTTTACTAATACTTTACAATGTTTAATAATTTGCTAAAAACCAATTCTAAATTGGTCATGTGTGGAGAAGTGTAACGAATCTGTGCATGGAAACTAATACGTCTTAAAGACATTCATTCACTAACACCAGAAACAAACTAGCTCCAAACTCTCATGGTGTATAGGGTAAATAACTCAGTTCATGGCACTTACAGTCAATTATTGATGCCGATGCGAGATATTTTGCATAGTATATCACTTTAATGTCACTTGCCAGCTGTAAAATCACTAAAAAACATAAGCTATGTTAGAAATTGTTTTCTGTTTTGTTAACTAACTCAAAACTCAATTGATCAAATTCATAAAAAAAATCTTCAAACAAACAAGTAAGTAATTTGTGAAATATCCAATAGCAAATATTTTGTGGGGATGCTTTCCTTACATGGGGCGGGGATTGATTCTCTATAATGAAGAAGCAAAAATACAAACTATTATTTGAAGATGGAAATCGAAAAATGTCAACAGCTAGGAGAGGCAACTCATCAACAGTGCTATGCTCTCTCTAACAAATTGAAGGAAATATTGAGGTATTACCAAAGTATGAAGAGTACAGTTCTAGATGATCTGGACATTTCACACTATTTAAACCCAATACAGAATCTATGGCCTATATTTGAAAGACATGATTATGCAGATTTTATGACCGTACAAAACTTGTTACAGAATTTATCTTAACAAACCAAGATCGAGGTTACCTTACGACCATTATACTGCTTTTATTTTGATTCTGTTTATTTCTAAGATAAAGATGCTCGTTGCAAGAGATAATGCGTATAATTAACGCTGCCTTGGGTGGGTCCTTTTATATAAAATTAGCTGAGAAGAGGCAACTTTTGGTAGTGGGCTTGCTGTCGGCACTTCTTATAGTTGCCGGCTTTCGTGGACGTGACTTTAAGGAATTTTTTGTTAAACTCTTTACGAAGTGTAAAGTTATCACCGATGAAAAGCAAATTTTTCCTTCGATGGGAATCCTAAGGGACAATATTGTGTTGCATCCTCCTCGAAATTCTATGATAACGTAATTTATTCTCCGATCGGAATAAAGCGCGAGAGAACCCGCGACGAGCGCTATCACTATCAATGCAAAAAGCAGGGATGTATTCAAATTGAAGAATATCGTGGATATATTTCCGCGAAGGTAAACAGCTACACATGTATGTATATATGGAATTGCTAGCGACGTCTCATACAATAATGTACCAGGCTGCGAGATAATATATCTGGATATGTATTAGTGAGTAAGCTCGTTTCCTTAATGAAATACTAATGATAAATGCGTTTGTATTAGAAATACACGATGTCGGTGTAAGACCATGATATTTCCGAAATAATGCTTTTTATTATCAATGTATGTGTTTCACGAATCCTTCTCGTTGTTGCTATGAATGTAGGTAGGTGCACTTGCTAGCCGTTCGTGACTCCTAGCGTACAAGGGTATGCCCGGCACATTTCTTTCGCGCGAAAATGTTTTAAACGCAAGTATGCAGTATTTTTGTTCGCGAAGTTTGGTCCTTTCCATGCATTGAGGTGTTAAGAATCGCAATTTTTATTAAAGCTTAAAATTTCGTACAGAAACTAGTTGATCTCTATTTGATCGAATAGCAGATTTATAAGAGCGAGGAACAAATGGTTCAAGCTAGTGGCGATGTCTCGTACAATAATGCTGCGGGATAATACATCTTGATATGTTTGAGTGAGTAAGCGCGTTTCCTTAATGAAATAATAATGATAAATGCGTTTGCGTGGGAAATCCACGATGTCGGTGTAAGACCATAATATTTTTGAAATATTGCTTTTTGTTATCAATGATGTGTTTCAAGAATCCTTTTCGGTGTTGCTATGTATGTATGAATGTGCACTTGGGTGTGCCAGGCACATTTCTTTCGCATGAAAATGTTTTAAACGCAAGTATGCAGTATTTTCGGTCGCACAGTTTGGTCCTTTCCATGCATTGACATGTTAAACATCGCATTTTCATTTTGTATATTAAAGTATATATTTAGAATTACATTTAATTTGTGAATTTATATTATATTAGAGTATTATTTATATTAAATCATTTGTTTGTACTTCCTTATTTCTTTATATTGTTTTGAGACCGGTTTCGCCTATTTTAGAATATGCATCGTCTGGCAGAATGTTGTTATTTGTTTTATTTATGTTGCTGATTGTGTGGGATTTTTTGTGTAAACCCACACAATCAGTAACCTAAATAAAACAAATAACAATATTCTGCCAGACGATGCCTATACTAAAATAGGCGAAATCGGTCGCAAAACAATATAAAGAAATAAGGAAGTACAAACAAATTATTTAATTTAAAATACCCTTATTATGAATAAAAAAAAGTATATTATTTATATCTTAATTAATTAATTAATATGGAGTATGTTAATACGATAACAAAATATAAATGATAAAAATAACATTTATGTTAGGGATCGGGATGAGAGAAAGTCTTTTCCATGCAGTAAGTTTTTCTTGTTCTCTTTCTTGCATTCCTAACATTTGATTCGTTTAAGCGCGGAAAAGGAACGTTCTATAGACGCACTTGTGGCGGGCATACGTACTGAGTGTCAAGTCGCATAATTTAAGAATTTCAAGCCGAGCATGATCTAGTCCGCAATCTTTAATGGATTTCCGTAACTCACTAGCATTTGTTTTAGTTAAGCCTATGCGAGATCCCCTAACGTGCTGTACCCATAAATTTACATCCTATGAATTATTTGAAAGAAAATTTTTGTTTTTCACAAAAATGCTTGAAAAGAAAATTTAAAAAATAGAAGAAAAAAAATTCAACACAACCCTCAATGGACTGTGTTGAACCCTCGATCACATGACTAAGAGTTAATGTCTTGCACCATTCGTCTATTTCACTGCTAACATTTTTTATGACTTTATATTTCCTTAAATGGCGAAACGACCAGCAATTCACAAGTGTACTCTGTCAAATTAGTTGTTTTGGTTGGATTTTGAAACGCAATAATCGTAAAAACGAAAAACTTTTGCATTAATACGATATTTGTATTGTTATATATTAATATGTTACTAATTTCAAGTTCATATACTTTTGACTTCCATAGGAATACAGTATTTATTTTATTAAAAAATAATTTTGGACACATGTTTGTTATCGATCTCCATATATAAAACAGTATAACAGGAATTAAGCTATAACTTCGTAGCTTACAAGCTGTTTTGAGTTACGTGTTGTTACGTCATTAATTGGTAAAAATGTTTTGCGTAACTTTTTATTGGAGTTGTAATCAATCTATGCTCTGACTGCGATTTTGATTGATATTCCGGATTACGTACTTATATCTCCTCTAACTTATTACATCATCTTCAAACTGTCACACCTCAATTAGTAAGTGTTTTTTTTTAATTTTTGTTATTAGAGCTGTTTGTTTGTCTGTCTAAGATCTAACTGACGATCACGAAACATATTCTAGATCTAGATGACAATAATGTGGTATGTTGTCTTCCCAAGAACTGGATGGTATATGTATTTGCTTAATTTGATGGAGAATGTAGCAAAGCATGTAATATAATATAGTTTAAATAAATAAATTATGCGAAACTGGTACTGGAATGGCCAGTTATTAAAATGGAACGTAGCCTCTACTAAGGTATATGAACGCGTTTCGTTCCGCGCACAGATTGCTAACCATATATTGCAAGCAGCAGAGAGCTGTGTTGCATCGATACTCACTGTCGCTGTATTGTATACGCATCGTGTTTAATACGTATTCACGCTGTCTGTGTGTACTATATACATACACAGGAGTAAGGATTTTGGCTATGCTGTTAATATGTAAAGATTGATATCTGTGCTTACTCGTCGTGGCTGACTGCTTACACAGTAACTCGTGAATTACACACGGATAGAGAATTATGGCTAAGCGCATGCTTATCGCTAAACGCATGGAATAGAATCAGACCGAAGGCTTGGGACTTATAAATGGCCGTGAAATTATTAAAATAATTTCGTTCTTAATTTTGAAAACTCGAAGAAAGTCAGCCAGCAGTAGCAGTCAGTGACCAGCCAAGCCGAAGCAGCAAGCAGAGCGACTGTCGCAGCAAATACAACGCATTTGCTGTCCACACGAGCACGATCGCTTGGACTACTTACATACTTATCTGTCCGTGTGCTCAGCGAGTTCACTGAAGATCGGTGGAACAAAGAGAACAGTTACAATGTGCGGTCTCACGTTAAACTAACCTGGCGCCCGAGATTAATATTTCCGAAGATTATTTATTTGTAATTAATTGCACATTGTGACAGTTTCTTGGTGTTGAATGATTCGTTATGATGAAGGAAACCGATTAAACAATTTGGATGGTGATAATAAGGAATTTGTCTGGATGTCGATATGTTGGATTATATGTTTGAAAGGGTCTTCTGCGGTGACAGTTGCATTTTGATATGGGCTTTGCGAATTTATATAATGAAAAGTACTTGCAACATGGAGTAGTCATTCTATATCATATTATTAAGTAAATTCGAATGACGGTGTAAATTTATGGAATATTTACCTTAGATAAAATTAAGAAATATATATGAAAGAGGAAAACAATAACCGAACCATGGAGCATTACAAAAAAAAATAGCAAATAAAAATAAATAAATAATACAGGTACTCTATAAGTACGGTCACTTTGTTACATACATATATATCGAAACCGCAAAATGAAACATCTCAAGTGTACCACTACCAGATATAAATACATATACAGTATGTAACTCAATCTAGCGTATAGACCAACACTCACTGATTGTGACCGAAGTTAGTGGAATGTGCATTAGTCGAAGCATAGCCAATTGTCACACGCTCTACGCTCACCGTGTATTTAAAATCAACATAGATAGTTAGCAAGGTTCTGTTCGTGAGCCGTATATTATATGACCTATGGGAAAGTTCTGCTAATTTCCCAATATATAAAATATAAGTATGCTAGTCTTACTTTTAATCGTAAATAACTATTAATTATTAATTAGATAAGTTAATCATTTGTAGAATTACATATTGACTGCATGAAACAAGGTAGAATGACCATTTCTCGTATCGGTGGTGACCGTCATCAGTACCCTCTGCTTCAGTGGCATCATTGCTTACTGTAGCAGGCTGGTTTGGTTAAACCAATTAGAAAGTCCTCTATATAATGTACACATGCACTATTACAGAGTTCTATGAACGTAGATGGTTGTTAGACGAAATAACATCTTAAGTGAATGTGTTCATTTATACAAAGTATTTTCAAATAGATTTAAACAAGACAGTGTGGTGGTGCAGTATGTAGAGTTGTTAGATAATGATGCTACTGAATGCAGAGAGTACTGATGACGGTTATCACCTATGCCAGAAATGGAAAGACACGGAACATGAACCAGAAATGGTTCACCTACCCTGTCTCCCTTTTATAAGCAAATTGTGTGTTTCATGCAGTCAATATGTAATTTTTGAAATGATTAACTTATTGTTTTCGCGTGTATTTGCTGTGTTTATTGTTATTTCTTTTAGATATATATTTAATTTATATTCATTTAAAAAATATATAAAAACAATAGTTAGTGGTGGGGATACATAAGAAAGGGAAGAAGGGGAAAGAAATTGGTCCTCACAATCAGAAATTAGTTTTCAGAAAGTTGGAGTTTTTTTTTGTGTTCCGACACGACTTTCTGTTACATCCACATCACAGACACGCACTCCGTTTGCGAACACTCCGTACAGTAAGAAAAGAGCAGAATCTAAACCTATTAATAAAACGTTTCGATAGAGGCTTTATTCAAAGAAGCATATACTTAATGACAGAGAACGATTGCTCATTTGAAATAATCTCGTTAGGGGTTTTTACACTTTACAGATTTTGGGGGTAGGTCGCATACGTATTACATATTGTGAGGAGGGTTGATATTGTAGTCGAGTGCTTTCGTTGTTATAATCATTTATTAGGACAACTTACCTTCTGTATCCGCACGTATTATGAGTTCAAAATAAAGAAGAGCATTTATTTAAGTATATTGTACATTCACACTTTCTTTGTTAAATTATAATACCCCCTCTCCATTATAAAGGAGATAAGGAGGTCCATTATAAAATTTTATCGATAAACGAAAGTATAAGAATTTAGGTTTTTTACAATTAAAAATCAGAATAGTAATAAAAACAACTGATTTTCAATGAGCGGGAGTTTGTTTAATATATTCATGTCAGATTTGGAAAATGTGTTGAGAAACGAACAGTGTGGAGGGGTGATGCTTGGGAAAGAGAAATTTGGGGGTTCAGTGAGATTGGGAATCAGAATAATGGAAGTTTGTGTGCTACGTATATTATTATATGAAGCGGAAGTATGGGGTGTGAAAGAAAGAGCTGAGATGGGAAGGTTGATGTGTGGATTGTTGAGGCGAATAATTGGAGTGGAAAAGTCAACACCGAATGAGATAGTTTTGTAAGAATATGGGAAATATAAATGTTTGAATAAAGGCATAAAGAACTTTGTAAAGTATGAGAGGAAGGTTATGGTGGATGAGAATGTTCTTCGAAGGAATGGGCAACAGAAAGGAAGGAAGAAAGAATATGAATAAATGGGATGGTCCTCCATGGAATGATGGTACGAGACAATGTGTGATGTGGACGAAGCTGTAAATGCAGATAGGAGAATAAGGATGATTGATATTGAGGTGCAAGAAATATGAAAAAGATTGAGGAATGGGAGGAAATATTTCAGTATAATGAATAGGGAGGGAATGCCAGATTGTAAGCATGGAAAAAAAGAATTATTGCGCGATTTAGATGTGGGAGCAAGAATAGGGAAAACAGATATTGAATGGATGAGAGTGAGAGGATATGTAGGATATGTGGAAGAGATGAGGAAAAGTGGGAGCATTGGGTGAATGTATTTACGGGAATAAATTGAAGTGATGAAGAAAGGTGAAGATTGTATTTGGACGGAGGAATAAAAGTTA
This sequence comes from Adranes taylori, assembly GCA_009867245.2. Taxonomy (NCBI): domain Eukaryota; kingdom Metazoa; phylum Arthropoda; class Insecta; order Coleoptera; family Staphylinidae; genus Adranes; species Adranes taylori. Next base: position 2,515 of record WYDF02044094.1, on the reverse strand, counting down.
TAGGGATAATGGAACAAATTATTGAGGAGAGAAGGAGGAGGCAAGGGAATTGAGGGAAAGAAATAAAGTACAGGGGAAAATTCCTTAATCCTTCATGTGGGAGAAGGGTTGGAGGTGCGATGGATTTTGGCTTTTTTTAATTGTAGTTATTTTATTATTTTAATTTGACAATGATAGATGTTTTTTGATGCTTATAGAACAACTTTTAAAATGTTTTTCAGTATTTTCGTATTTAGTGTGTTATAATTTCGTAAAATAATTGTATGATTGAGTCAATAACTGATTCAATTATTGTAGTATTAAATCAATGCTGTCTAATTTCATTATTTAATTTATAAAAGTCCTTAATTTAATAATAGCGTTTGACACTTTACAGTGATGCACAAACCTTGGCCCGCGGTGGTTTTTTTATGCGGCCCGCAATGGTATTTGAAATAATAAATGTTTTATCAGCAACTTTTGATCAGCAATTCATCAATTGAATATGAAAGAGATGCGTACTATTATTCGTTATAATTGAATACGATTATATTTTGAGGATAAAGATTTGCGAACGAAATGAATGTTTTTTCTATGTCGGAGATCCCTAATTGAAAGATCGTTTCATAATTTATTAGTACGGCGCCAAGAGCCGTAGTAAATTTACATACTGCACCGTGATGTTTAACTCTGGATGGACAGACCAGAGGTGCTGATCTGCTGCAAGGCATCCTTCAATGCATGACAAAAATAAATATAGATTTATCAAAACTTTTCGACATAACGACAGATGGAGCTTCGGCAATGATTGGGAGAAATAATTGGATGGAGTCTCTTCTCGCAAAACATAGTTATTATCTCTTTAATTGTTTATAGAAGTTTCCATTTGCTGCAATAATAGACTTGATTCAACTTCGGAATCTGGAGCATACCTTAGTTAAATTTTCTTTGTACATCACATCATAATACTTCAATATTATATTTAATAGACTCTTTATTGGGACGCGGTTGTTTCTTAGCATCTCTCTCACATACGATCCCTCCATTATAAGGGATTAGCATCAGGTAAACCAGGAGGCCAGAATTCAGGAACATTGACACTAGGAACTTCTTGTACCTTTTTGGCATTATACCTTTTTGGTACATATTGTTGAAAGATTTGCGGATTTGCTTCATCCAGGGGACAACTACTTCTATTAAAACGTCTAGGTACAGGTCAACAGTGACCTTGAAATCTTGTGGGCCAAAAACGTGGAGCCGTGATATCTCTTTCATTGCTAAGAACACCTAATACCAACACTCTAGTAGGAAATTTTGTTTTCTGGGACTTTATTTGGAATTTCACAGAGCCTCATTTTGCTTCTTCTGTTGACTTTCTGGTCCTGCTCAAAAAATTTTTTCATCAGAGAAGAAAATCAGAGCAATTTTTCAGTTTAGTTAATAATTTCTTGGCTCCCTCAAAGAGTCTTCTTTGTCATAAACTGACCTCTTCTAATAACATACGATCTGCATCTGATATCTTCAGCAATAATCTTGCGAGCCGTTGTATCCGACATTTGCAATTCTCTTGCAATGGAGAGCATTGACGATTCTATGTATGATATCTTGACTACTGCGATTCTTGCTTACCTTATGCTTTTTTCTTGTTGGTGCGGCGAGATGAGGATCAGCATCATACACTTTCTTCATATTGTAAAGTATACAAAAAAGGAATATTATTGAAGTTCGCAATTTTCTTAGCGGTTCGCGCTGCTTGCAGTCCAGAAGTTATGTCTTCTGTTTGCATTTTTCCCTTAGGTTTGATACGCTGTCGAAAGATCTTGTTCGCTAGATTTATCGAAGGACTGCTTTTTGGTCACTAAAACACATGCGTTCTAACTTCTTCTTTTGCTCGATCCTCTGTTCTATCCATCACTTTTTTCAAGGTTGCTACTGAGCCAGTTCCCGTTATTTCTTGCAGTCTTCCGTATCTCAGTCTAAATTGGATCGCTATTCCTCTAGCCTTTTTTAAGTCAGCTGATGTACAGTACGCCAACGCCGATGACTTAGGTGCATCAAATTGGTCACCTTCAACCTCCTCTATTTTTGCATTTTTTAGGATTTTCTCTGCTCCTTTTTCTTCTCTAGTGTGCTTAAAGACTTCAAAGCTTCTAAGGGAAATTAGATTACATTCCATCGCACTATCTTTTCTCATGCTTTGCCTTGACAGTGCTTCGCTGTAGGTCGGAAACGTTTGGGTTCCTGCCTCCTTAAATCTCTACGTCTTTTGTGTCAGAAGAGATACAAAATTATTGCCAATTTACACTGCGCATGCACCCTATACACGAAGGGAATGAATTACTTTTTAAAAATCACAATTTAAATAAGACCACGTGCAAAAGTAATAAATAAAAAACATAAATAGGTTAATACAGGGATGAGCAACACGCGGGCCGCTTGCGGCCCGTTAAACATGTTGTTGCGCCCCCAAGCATTTCTAAAATTGAATTTATTTTATCGACTTTCTCCCATCAATATATTGTTATAAAATTAATTA
>WYDF02044083.1:0-12346 GCA_009867245.2 Adranes taylori | reverse complement strand
GGGTCTTATATTAGCTGTTAACGAGTGAGCAAATTCGCAAGCTTCGCTAGCTTAAGCCACCATCAAATGATCAAACTTATTCCTACAGGGCGAGCAATAAAATCGCACTCCGGAATCTGATTATTTTCTAGTAAGCGTTAGCAACAAATTTATATATGTAAAAATCAATAGTAATTCTAGAAACATCAGGTCAAATATATAGGTATAGATAATTCCGTTCATAATTTTCTGCTGAATCTTTCATCTCGTAACATCATCTAATCTTCAATTCTTCTATTTTATCAGTATTGCATACCCCTTCCTTGTATCTACATCATCAGTGCGGAAAAGAGGTGGACTACAGCAGAGGAAGAAGGATACGAACCGATAAGCACATATCAACAGAGAGGCCAGAGATCAAACTCCAGAAAGACCGATCAAGGTACCAGAAAGACGTTGTCGATAACTTAAAACGACTATATCTTCACATGCTTGTTTTGCTAAAGTAAATACGCGCACAGTGTTTTCATTTGTGCTAGTTAGCCTGTTAGTTGTTTAAAACATCATTTTCATTCTTACAATCCATTATTTTCCTATTGAGTGCATCGTTTGCCTTCTGCAACATCGCATACCGTCTAGTCTTACTACGTGTTGGTAAAATATCTTCAGTAAAATATTTGAAGATGGTAAAATATCTTCAAATATCGATCGAGTAAATTCTACTGCTTCCTGCTTTTTTGATCGTGAAATTAATGCCTGGAGTATAACCCTGGTTCCGAAATAAAAACAGTATCTTGATGCAAATATGATGTTGCATAAAGATCATTACAACTTTCTTTTACCTTAATGCGCTCCATGTACACTTCCCATCTTTGATCACATAATCTCGTATTGCTTCTCTTGTATTTTGATAGCCCAAATATCTAGCTACATTGTGAGCTTTAAACCAGTATTATTCATCACCATTTGCGTTCGATTTGATAAAGATTTAACAATTGACAGCTGACACGCCGGGCACAATACTAAATGTTTTCTGTATGAATGATATGATTATTGATTTTATTGAATTAGAAACACGTCAACTACCGAATACAGTTTAACGTTTCGGTTTCAACATGAAAAAATATGAATAGATTACGTGAATTAATACCATTGTTTAAAACCTTGAAAACCTGCCGGAAGATAAGCAAATCCGTTGCTGTTTAAACATGAATAAACATGTAAACAGATTTCGTAGGAAAATACAATCGTTTAAAGCCTTGCTGACAAAATCTTCCAAGTGATTGATGCATCGATAACAAACACAATTTCATGGAATGATAGGAAGCAACGATAAGGAACAAAACAACTAGGACGTATATGCTTGTTTCGTTTAAAAGCTAAAATTCTAGTTGGGATCTTATTAGTTTGCAATTGTTGTTGATCTAGTTAATATCGTCGCTCGTTAGCAAAAAAGCAAAAACACAATGGAACAAATTTTACCAGCACCTTTACCATTGTAACAACAACAGTTTCCAATATTTATGAAATTGAAAAAATTTGAATACACACATATTGTAAACTTGGAGCTCCATACGAAAAGTTTCTCTAGTTACGTCTTCTCAACACTTTTTATTGGACACTTTCTGAAATTGTACTAAAAAGGAAACAATGTTGAGGCCTTTTGCCTATGTAGATTACAATTTTAGAAGTTCAAATTTTGCCCCATTTGGAGAATGTGAGTTGCTAATGGACTCAGACGTAATGGTGATCCTGAAAAGAGAAGGATAAATTGGTTAAAAAAAACATCCATCAGTAGTACAATAGTAGCAACAATATCATTGTGAAGATTCCGCAACGGATGAAGCATCTAAAAAATACTTTTAGGTTTGGCCTTAAATGCTTAATTTGTCACTGTTTTATGTGATGCTATTAGAGATTACAGAGATTACACAGACCATGAACGTAAATCTAGAGATCAGAGGAGCGGAGATGGTAGACAAAGTTATCACCAAGATAGAGATTACGATTGTGACAGAGATAAATGAAGTAGGAATTCTAATGGTTTCAGATGCGAAAGTAAGATACAAAGATAAATACAGACATAGAGATTATGGCAGGGATAGTGATAGGGATGTCATTATTTGTTTAAACTTTAGATTTAAATGATCTGAATTTCATTTATCTGCTACGTTTAAATTATTCTTATCGAAAGCTATGAAGTTAAATTATTTGATATACTTTCTAAATGGCAACCTTATTCAATAAACAAAACAAGACATCATTGCGGTGCAGATACATAAATGTAGCAATAGAGAGTTTGCACTGATAATAGCATTAATAAATGGTAATGTATGTATGGCAGTGGGTCTCTTTTCCTTTCCGTTTCAGAGATTTCCGCTAAACTAACTGTTCAACCTCAATTGATACGTAGAAAAATTCCACATATAATGCTTTTAATTCTCCTGAGACACTAGTTTTATTATTTTCTTTAATAGCAATTTTTTTTTAAATACGATTAGTGAAAAAAATGTATTCCTAAAAAAACAGATAAGGTTTTGATTTTCAAGTAGTATGTATCATAAAAGCGATATATGAGTCACTAATTATTATTTATATATGAAAGTGTATTACTATATCGATATTTTACCATAATTTAACATGCAATCGCAAATTGCGTTATTTTTTGTGTTAGTCGAAACTGCGTAAACAGTATGATTTGATAATAGCTTATAAAATATGGAATATTATTGAACGAACTACCAGATTATGGTTTTGTTTTTCATAGAAAGTATAAGAAACCTTTAAACCATATTTCTTAATGTTGCGGTCTAGATTATTAATGTAGGCAACCAGTATATCATTTAACGCATCTGTACCTTAAGTATCAACTCCAATGTATTCAGGTACCCTACGATAGAAAGCGCCATAAAATTTGCATTCGACAACAATCTTGCCACCCCTATATAAACTATCCTAGCAGCATGGTCAAGCATTCCAATTCTATATCACATATCAGCTTGCGTTCGTTAAAGTCTTCGTCCTTCGCACAGCATTTCACCTCCTATGCCTAGCGCTTGCATTGCGTACTGTCGAGCCAGTTAAATCGCATTTAACTTATTTGCTACGCTACGTTCTGCTCTTGCACAGATAAATATGAGTCGAGACAGAATTTGAATAATATACCAGCCACTATTTTGTCCATCTATCTCTTCTTTTTTTGTCCATCAATTATTTTATCAACTGATGCCGTTCCATTTGAAAGAACGGATAAATTTTTTGAGTAAGAAATGATTAGAAATGAATAAATTATTGTCCGTTCGAACTAATACAATACTTACTCAACATGGATAATACTTTTCATTATAACTGTAATTATAACTATTCTAATGACCTGGGTGTCACTTGATCATCGCACTACAAATCCAATTGACCACATTGCAGTAAATCGGATGTGGTGGCGGTCCCTACAAGATGTACGGAACAAATGGGGAGCAGATCTGTCTGACCATCATTTGGTAGTGGCTTGGTTCAGATTTAAGATAGCTGTACCCACGAGAAAATTTCAGAGGCGAAGTAGATTCTATGATGTTGCAAAATTGAAGGAAGAGCATTCTGCAGAAGCTTTTAAAGTGAAACTGCGAAACCAATTTGAGTTTCTGGATCTGGAAGCTACTGAAGGAGTGGAAGAAACATGGGAAATGGTTAAAAGGCCTTTGCGAAGAGATTCTAGGTCATACAGATTCTAATCAACCAAATAAATGAAACGTGGGAAATGATCGATCAGCGGAAAAAGATGAAGCAACATATTATTAATTTCAAAAGAAGTTTCAAAAGAAATACAGTGAATTAAATCGGCAGATAAACAAAAGTGCTCATGAGCGCCGGAGGCAAGCTGAGGAACAAGCAAGCAGAGCTGGGACAGCCGCACGTAGAGGTGACATGAAGGAATTGTATCAGACTACAAGAGTACTGTCAAAGAGGAATTACTTTCAGAGGCGGCCTGTTCGTAGTAAAGAAGGAGCCATGTGGTCTGAAGAACAGGAATAATTAGCTAGATGGAAAGAACATTTTGCAGAAGTACTTAACCAAATAACTCACCATGTGAACGAGTATGGGGAAGAGATGGAGATGGAATGGAGTAACGATCTTCGTATAAATGTTGAACACTCATCTATGAGTGACATCAAAAGAGAGTATTGACACAAATGAAAAATGGGATGTCACCAGGGTTGGATAACATACCACCAGAGGCACTGAAAGCTGAGTTGACGTAACAGCTGGTGCTTGTACCCCCTTTTCCAAAAAGTGTGGCAAGAGGAAAAGGTACCTGCTGAATGGAAGAAAGGGCTCATAGTGAAGTTCTCTAAGAAGGGTGACCTAACCAAGTGTAACAACTGGAGAGGAATCACCTTGTTATCTATGCCCAGTAAGATATTTAGACGCATCATCTTAAATCGTATTAAGCGGTGGAACAGAAGTTACGGAAAGAACAGGCTGGGTTTCGGGAACATCGTAGCTGTGTAAACGTGATCAATACTTTTCAAATTATCATTGAATAGAGCTGTGAGTGGAATTCTAGCACAGATATGCTATTTATCGATTTTCAGAAAGCCTTTGACTCAATGAATAGGCAAGTCATGTGGCAACTCTCAGTAAAGTATCCCACCGAAGATTGTTAATCTGACACTCATAGCCATTGTAGGTCTCTAAGAGAGACCTACAATGGCTATGAGTGCCAAGTGGTGCAGGAAAGAAAGTTAATAGAAGTCTTTGGAGTGAGCTCAGGAGTTAGGCAAGGATGTAAACTCTCGTCTATTATCTTCCTCATTGTAATAGATATCATGAGGAAGTGTAGTCAAAATCGAAGAGATTTACAATGGGGGGTTAAAGGCAGACTGGAAAACTTAGATAATGCGGAAGATATCTGCTTGCTGGCACACACCTTTCTGGATATGAATGAGAAGTTTAAAGAACTGTAAAATGAAGCACGGCAGGGCTCAAGATTAAGTCCAGTAAGACAAAGGAGATGCGATTGTTTTTACGAAATCGAAACCGGTTTTGTTATCTAGTAAGTATGGTAGATAAACAAGGTGCAGCATTAGAGAGCATTCAAGTATATATAAAGAAGATAAATGGGTCCTTTGTGCAGTCATAATATCTGTACGAACAAAGTTGAGAATCTTTAACAGTAATGTTAAAACTGTTCTTCTCTACGCATGTGAAACTTGGAAAATTACTGCAAAAATTACAAACATGTAAATAGATATCTTCGCAGGATACTGGGTGTTTACTGGCCAGGCATGATAAGAAATTAAGATCTATGGGAATGGACTGGGGAAACTCCTATTGTTAATCAGATTAAAATGTGATGGATGAAGCAGCTGAGGCAGGGATGAACTGGGGAGAACTACGATTGTTGGCATGCAGGAGAGTCCGCTGGCGAAATTTCATTGAAGCCCTTTGCTCCTATAGAAGCAACAGGAGATAAGTCAAATGACCTGATTCAGTCAGGTGCTGCTGACAAATCAATGATAAGATGAAACATATACTTAATTAGATGTTTTGCTCGTCCACTCGACTATAATTATGAACACGCGCTTATCACACTGTTTTCCTATTCGTGTAAGACGTTTCATGACGGTATGGCGGTATAGACAATAGAACAGGACTGTTTCGTCTCCATTAAATATACTACATCGAACCTTCTACTAATTTTTCAATCTCTGTCATCCTCATTGTCTAAGAGCGTCTAGAAAATGAGGATGACAGAGATTGAACTGCAGATGCACGTGAACAACAACACCGACGATTATTCAGCTACTTTTTCGATGATAGCGAATAAATCCTTCGTTCGCATCAATTCTATTTCCGTCAAAAAATACAACGTATGTTGAACAATTTAGCTCGCACCATCAACTTCTTATTTCATATCTTCTTCATGCTAAGCAGCTGGAACAACCTATAATATCTTCGCTTACGATTCATCATTCAACCATTTAAGAAGCTAAAATCGAATCAGAAGAACAAAATAATATCAGAAATCTAATTAGTATTAGTTCGCTACTTTTTGCTTGTTATTATAATAATGGGTAATGGAATCATCCTAACAATTTTGAATTGTAAATTGAAGCTGTACATTGTCAATCAATTTAAAATCGCGAATCGAGCCAGATATGTGAAGTTATAAATATGAAGAACAATAAACCGAATTATATCACCCTGTTATTGCAAATATACATATATTTATGCGTTTACCCTATATACATATATATATATATATATATATATATATATAAATTAGAGATCAGCGAATTTTTACCCAATCCTGAGAACTCATCTTATGTTCTCAGCATTTTATGTTACAATCAAACTGAATAAAATAGCATAACCTCGATCCTGCTTTGATGATCAATTATTCTGTAACACCTGAAGAACTTGTTTAGAATACTGCTGCACGTTGTATTGGCTTCTCTACGTTCTCCTCATCGCTCTGGGAAGTGCTCTGAAGTTGTGGTATGTTTCAATTTACCATCATATTTTCGAATTCATTTTAATTGTTAAATATACATATTATTATTTTTATTGTCATCGTAATATAGTTCATTAATGTACTTACTTAAATCAACGCGCAGTTTAATTTATTAATCGTCCTCATCAATAGCAATTACAGTCCACTAGAATTTCTACATAAATTATTGGTCCTTCGAGCCGGATGGAATTGGTAATTAGAAACTGTGTGCTTAATTCTAAATTATATCGCGATGCGTTAATCTCGATGCCCAGTTGTTAATAAGAAGATAGCTCTTTAAGTCATCGACGGTTGTGAGAAGAAGAAAATCAAGTAAGATATTGCCTGCTGAATAGTTGCAAAATCTAATAAATGTTTCAAATCTTACACATCTTTGTGCGATTTCATCAATTAGACTTCGTGATAAACTAGTTTTAGTTTCACCACTTTGTTGAGGGTCGGGAGTAAGAGCAGATACATATCCTTCAAAGGCATGGGGGCTTTCAAATTACCGCGAAGCTTATGTAATTTGTTAATCTAAGCTTTAATTTCTTCAACATTCATCTTGAAATATAAATAAAAATGATAATCGAATAATCTGATTTGAAATACAATTTAGTAACTTCATAAAGGGAATAATAAAAACTCTGTACCGAAATGATCTTGTTCGATTTTCTTTTCTCAGAAATGTCGATTGCTTAGAGAGCTTATTTATTCTTATTAACAACTGCGCACCGAGAGTAACACGTCGTGATATAATTTACAATTAAATACAAAGTTTTTAATCAACAATTATATCCGGTTCGAAGGACCAAGAATTTATGTAGAAGTTCTCGTGGACTATAATTGTTATGTTGAGTTTGAATTCGTCTTTGCACGATTAATAAATTAAACCTTGCGTTGATTGAACTAAGCATATTAAATTTGTTTCGAATTCAATTTAATTGTTAAATATACATATTCTTATTTTTATTGTCATCGTAATTTTATTCATTAATATACTTATTTAACGCAAAGCTCAGTTTAATTTATTAATTGTCCTCAACAATAGCAATTACAGTCCACTAGAATTTCTACATAAATTGTTGGTCCTTCGATCCAGATAGAATTGATAATTAAAAACAGTGTGCTTAATTCTAAATTATATCTCGACGCATTAATCTCGGTGCCCAGTTGTCAATAAGAAGCTGGACGCTCTCTAACTCATCAACGGTTGTGAGAAGAAAATCGAGTAAAGTATTTCAAGTTCCTGCTGAAACTGTCCTGCTGAATAGTTGCAAAATCTAATAAATGTTGTGCAAATCTTGCTTCGATTTGATCAATTTGATTTCGTGATCTTTCAAAGAGAGCTATGTGATCTTTCAAATTACTGCAAAGCTTATGTAATTTGTTAATCTCAGCTTTAATTTCTTCAGCATACATCTTTACATCTTTAAATATAAATTAAAATGAAAATACAATTATCTGTTTCGAAATATAATTTAGAAACTTTATAAAGGAAATAATAAAAACTATGTACCGAAAGAATCTTGCTCCATTTTGTTTTTCTCGCAAACATCGATTGCTTAGAGAGCTTCTTTTTTCTGATTAACAACTGCGCACCGAGAGTAACACGTCACTATATAATTTAGAATTAAAGCCACAAGGTTTTTAATTACCACTTACATCCGGTTCGAAGGACCAACAATTTATGTAGATGTTCTAGTGGATTGTAATTGTTATGCTGAGTTTGAATTCGTCTTTGCACAATTAATAAATTAATCCGTGCGTTGTTTGATCTAAGGCGGGACAGTCTCGATTTTTAACAAATTGTCCCGCGGCGTTTTAAGAAAGTTCCGATGTTTGGACAGAATGCGCGCCGACATGTTAAATATTATGTGCGGCCCGAAACACCATTATGAGGGGGTGCTTTTGACAAATGGGAATGGGTGACGAAAAAAAAATGTCATCACCCACAAAAAAGGAAAGAAACAAGGGATTAAATTTTCTAACTCCATTTCCTTTTTTCTTTGCTCGCCAAAAGTTTGCCGCCCATGTAACATAGCAAACAAATGTATGTGGCCTGAAGGAAAACAACGTTGAGTATCGCTGTTCTAGGCGAAGTGTCCCGCTTCACCAATGTTAAAATGTGGTGGTCACCTTAGTCATGTGAGCTTTTAAATTACCGAGAAGCTTATGTAATTTGTTAATCTGAACTTTAATTTCGTCAGGATTCATCTTGAAATATAAATCAAAAATGATAATCGAATTATCTGATTTGAAATACAATTTAGAAACTTTATGAAGGGAATAATAAAAACTATGTACCGGAAGGATCTTATTCGATTTTGTTTTTCTCACAAACGTCGATTGATTAGAGATCTTCTTTTTTTTTTATTATCAACTGCGCACACAGAGTAACACGTCACGATATAACTTAGAAAATATATACAAAGTTTTTAATCACCAATTACATCCATTTCGAAGGACCAACAATTGATGTAAAAGTTCTAGTGGACTATTATTGTTATGTTGAGTTTGAATTCGTCTTTGCATAATTAATAAATTAAACCGTGCGTTGATTGAACAGTGCTTCGAGTATATTAATTTTGAAACATGTTGACAAAAAAACAATAGATACAAGTTATAACACAATTAAAGAAAATTATCACAATACGATTAGAAATGAAGCTTGTTCCCAAATTTTAGAGCACTTAACCTTGCCAACACAATGAGGAGAATGAAGAGCGTACCTATTGCATGCCACTCTTCTTTAAATATATGCAAAACCTGTTGTTATTTGGGATATTGGTCGTTTTGTTTGCTGGTTGTATTTTACTAAAATAGTCTCTTATATAAGCGGTCCAAAATGAAATCTTCTCTGTGAACACATGATGCTTCGCTAAAGTAGTAATATTTAAATGTTCAAAACCGCCCGAAAAATTAAACAATTTTTCTTTTCTTTCAGATAGTGCGCCGGTCGCCATTTTCCACAAGCAGGGCGGCAACTTTATACTCAAACACAGCATAAACATGAAACAAAATTTAAATATCAGCAAATCAGCAGAACCTAACAGCGCAGTTGTAATAATTAATTAATTACCTAAGTTATTCATTGTTTTTTTTGTACTTTTTTTTCTCTTTCTACATCTTTTCTCAAACAATTAATCAGTATAATAAAAGAAATAAAAAAACAATAAACCAGTGGTCATAATATGTATTATATATATATCGCATAATTTATATTATTAATAATAATTAGAAAACAGAACGTGTCAAATGTCTTAAAAAACGAAGAATTCATGGACTGAATTCATTATATATATATAATTTTTTTTATAATGAAAATATTTACGTTTTTAATTTTTATTTTTTCGTTTTTTTTATATGTAATTATTTTTATTTTTAATATCTAATAAAAAGAATGGACATTGTTTGGATTAATAAAATAGGACAATAAAAAATTAAATTTTTTTACATACTTAAGCGCATTAAATATATTTTGATTCGAGTGCCCTAAAAAAATTGATTCAAATAATGTTTGAATGAATATCATATACAGACTGTGGTCTCAAAACGAAGTTTTTTGTTTTGTTTTTATTTGATTATTTAATAATTTCTATTCTTTAACCATTTATACATACATATATATATATATATATATTTTAATTAAATTTTCTTATATAGTTAATTTATCCCATCTAAGTGATAACCCTTAAAATGACACATCCAATATTCGCCAAATAAAAAACGCCTAAAGTTTGTTTAACAACCAATTAATTATGAAGAAGTGTTTTGTCTCTGTTGCACATCTATAATAAAATGTACGATATATATATATTTCCATCTTTATTTTTGTTTAAAATTTGGAAACAACTAAAACCAAAACTAACTCTCTAAATATATGAAACAAAAAGAAATCCAATCAGCTGTTTTATCTGATGCATTCATTGCCAACGTTGAATAATGTTGAATTATAATATTCAGTAAAAATCATGATATTTCATTGTTTTTAGTACTGGCGTTATTAACATAAACAAACAAAAATAAAATCATCAATATAAAAATTAAACGATAATAGACAAATTAAACACATGAATACGTTAATTATATTATTATAACAGTAAGTACGAAATAATCTACAGAAGTTTTGATCTAAAAGTGGCAACTATGCAGATATTCTTTTATAAAACCATTCTAACTACATTGCGCTACTTTAAAAAGAGATAAGACATTTACATAGAACACTAATAGAATTAAATATAGCCAATGTGGGATGTGTCTTCTTAATGGGTTATCACTCAGATGGGACAAATTAGACTATAACATATAGATGCCGTGATAACTATAAATAATATTAGATTTCATATCGATAAAATATCTCATCATTTCAAAGTTTCAAACTATTTTAAATATAACTATTATTCTGAAATAATGTAAAATCGTTGGATGGCACTTGTGATTTTCATAGCTATGTAAAAAGTAAGTAAATTAGCTAAAGTTCACTATCCACAATCAAGCTCTTACAAGCCAAAATGATCTAAACAATATTATTTCGTCACACGATTTTCTTCACATTTGTCATACTTAAATGCTTGATTTTGCGTTAGAGACATCGGTATACTTTTTTTTTTGGGTATTTGATGAGTTCTGCTGGATTCATTAAATCATTTTTTTTAGCAAAAAGAAGCACAGGAAGGAAATCCTTTACACAGGCCACTGTGATTCCAAGTCATGGGTTATGGGAAATTAAAAAAAAACTCGTTGGGACTTAAGTCAGGCCTGTACGGAGGATAATCAAGCAATTCGATGTTTCGTTGCTCCAAAAACCCAAATGTTTGTCGAGCAGTGTGCGCACTCGCCTCGCATTGGTGAAGAATGATCACATGGGTTGTGACGCTGTGGGTTGTTGTTTCGTAGCTCAGAAATGATTTCTGACAAACAAACGGTTGTGTACCAATCAGCAGTTACCGTCGTTCGATTTTGTAAAGGAATTGTAGTCACATGTCCGGATTTTGATATAAAAGTTGCGGCCATCTTTTTCGACAAGCTGCGGGAACAGGACTTTGGTTGGTTTCTCCTCATCTTGAAACACCCAAACAATAGACTGATGTTTATTCCCGGGTTTATAAGAATAAATCCAAGACTCGTCACCACTGACGATACTGTACACGGCTTCAACTGACACGCGCCGCCATTTGTTCCTCGGTCAACAGATGCGGGATCGAACGACAAAGTAATTTTTTCACGCCCAACTCATCATGTAAAATCTTTTGGCTTGAGGTCCTAGAAGTGCCCAAGGAACTCTCAATCTTCCGGTAAGTTACATGACGATCTTATTAATCGTCTCGTGCACAGCATTAACGTTTTCCTGGGTGACTGCTGATTTTGATGGGCCTGGCTGGCTTAAGATCACAGCTGAGATTTGTGCGTCTACCTTTGAATTCAGAGTATCAGCCAGAAATTATCGATTGATATGGTGCTTCATTACCAAAAACAGCAACAAACTCGACAAGACATTGTTGTTGCGATAAACTTCTTCGAAAGTTGTAAAAAATTATGGCTCGGAAATGGTTTCGATTCAATTCCATGTTTCCGAACGTCTTACTAACTTTAAAAATTCATTGTGGCTAAACCACTTGTATTTCGACGAAATTTTCAACACGTTGAGATTACTTTTCGAACCATATGTTTTGTTACTCGCGCCCTCTATGTGGATATTTGCAAAATTAAAATGACATCCCTTGTATTATTCATTCATAATAAATTCATTAAGTCATCAGGATTTTGCACGATTCCAACCGTCGCAAAGTATCAGGAATCGTAGAGCAACGATTTATGTAATTTGCACCACTAAAATGCATATGCATACTACATACATTCATCAGTACATTATAT
>WYDF02044072.1:0-10623 GCA_009867245.2 Adranes taylori | reverse complement strand
TAATATAAAACATAACTAAAATCATAACTAAATAACTAAAATTAAGATCAAAATCACATAACATAAACTTATTGTATAACATAAACATAAACATAACATAAACTAGAAAGAATTCTTAGCTTGGTTGTATAGTATGTATTGAATTATATTCATAAACTCCATTATAGCAATACTTTCTGAAACAAGTAACTATTTGTTACAATGCAAATTCATCAGAATAAATAATAAGAAACATGCTTTTAAAATGAAGAACCCAGAAACTGCGCCATAATTCTCAAGTAATATTAATAAGAACCGGGTAATTCACCATATTATTTTGTTAATTTTGCTTTCTACAATGTTCATTAAGGAAACACTAAAATCTCGATTGCACTCTATTTCGTACATATAACATCAGAATGTTTCATATACTACACCTCAAGATTAAACTGATCTATCCTCGTAACATTAATTAGTAACAAGCAAGCTACAAACAATAACTTATAATTAAGACCATGTACAGACAGACCATATGTTTAATTTTATACCACATGTACATCTGAAATGGATATAAATATGTACTATTACAATATTTAACGTATCTGTAACAGCCGTTTCGTTGAAGGCAATCAAGCACGCGGTTGGTGACAACTAAACTTTAAATTGTGTGCCCGTGAAATGAATTTGTATTCACATTCGCCATGGAATGATCAGATTACAACATCGAATCCCTATAACAGCTATTACATTAGTGTTATTTGAAAAAAAAAAAGTTCGAAACGCTCTAGCCGCATGGATTTAGTAGCATGCTTAACTATTGATGCACTAGATTATTTAAAAAGACGTCCACGGTCTGGACGTTCACTTACAGTACGCATCCCAAAGATTATCAGAGTCGGAATACAGAGAAATCCGATAAGAATAGATAATTAAGGCCCATATGATGAAAATGCCACAAAACGCAAAGAGTACATTTATTATCAAAGAAGAAACGATCTACAGGACAATTGCTACAACAGCATTGGATTTATAATCATTTATCAGCATTGGAAACGTACTATTAGTAGATATTTTACGTAAATGTGAAACAGATTATAGCAACTTGCAATGTTGTCAATAAAATGTTGGACATTATCTAAGTTCTGTGGTGAAAATTTCAAATCGATATCTCTTTTTGTTCTCGAGTTATAACTTTTTGAAGTATGACATAAACACCATTGTACGATATTTTAAAACGTTAACTCGAGAATAAAAAAATCCAAATTGTCGCCACAGAATTTAGATGATGTTCAACATTTTATTCACAACGTTTCCAACTTCTGTCATCTATCTTATGGACCCTCTACACCACGGGTGGCCAACTTCTGTACATATACGATCGACATTTTCCCTCAAAAATGTGTCGCGATCTTCTTATTAAAATCTTGATATTTAATACAATAGAACCTCCATTGTCCGGACCTCGATTATCCGGATTATCTATTATCCGCATCGCTAAAAGCTAAAACAAATTTTATAAATTCGCTACACGTGGCGAATTTCGCCACTTTCAAATGTTTGTGTGATTGCGTACAGCAGCCGTGTTGTACTCTATGGCCGGTAATACGTTCCGCCTTCAAGAATGCGTAGTAAAATCTTACTAATTCTTAGTTACTATGATGATTACAAGCACACGCTTAAAATTGGGAAGCGTTTAACATAGAAGTGCAGTAAGTAAAATATTAACACGGCTCTTGGAGCTGCCCATGCAAGATTATTAAAACACGTTTGCATTTCAACTTTTTATCTGTCAATAATGATTTTTTTGCTTATCTGGATTGTTCGCTATTCGGACTATCTTCATCCCCAATAACACCGCATAATCAAGGTTCTACTGTACATACAAACGCGCCTTTATCGCAGGTCTAAAGCCTCTCATCTGAACAGTTGCAATTAGAGAACGAGCACCATCTAAACATAGCCTTACGGTTGTTGATCATTGAAATCGTTTCCTATCTGCTGCGATCGACCAGTCGATCGCGATCGATTGTTGGCCATTCCTGCTCTACACTATGGGCCATGTTTCGCCATTATAATGGTCACCATAATGGCCACGGGATTACCTCCACATACTCGGCCAGTAGGTGTACATGTAGATATAATATCATGGATGTGTAAAACACCCGTTCCCAAAGCCATCCGTCGCAATCACCAATTCCATACGCTACGATCGCCCACTACGAACCATGCTCAGTCTATACAATGGTTTATTGCATTCTAGAAAGGTGCAGGGTCACGCTGTAGCTATGTTTATGTACATAAAAAATTTTAAAAATCGGGAAATTAAGTAAATATTAAATGAGAAAAGCTACAGAAAAATTTAAATTTTAGTGCCTTAAAGTTGGTAAAAATAGAGCATAACCGTTACCAATTACCTGTTTATAATTGCGTTAAATGAAATTATTATTATTATAACACCATGCAGTATTTAATTTAATTTGAATACAAGGATAAAAGATAATTTTAATTTCATCGTATATGCTACGATGCTTTCATTATTATGCAAATTGTTATAATACTGCTGGTGTTCATTGTAATATTGCAAAAATTATTTTACTAAAAAAATTTAAATAGCTCAGAAATTAATTAAAATGTTATATTACAATTTATTTACAGATGTTTATTAGCTTTGGAAAATTAATTACCAGTTTTAAACACATCTGATTTGACACAAATACCTGCATCTAGACCAAATATTAGCTTGCAAGCGAATTATTTACTCGTAATATCCAATACACGTGCTAAATCAATCGTAAGTGAGGTTGGAAATATTGATTGCTCCTCTTCATTTCCACAGAATATTTTTTACTTGTTACTGTTCGCGGCCTAAGAACTACCCTCACCAAAATAAAATTGGTTGAATTTAAGCACATATAAACTACGTCAATATAAAAAGAACAATCGTTATCTGTCTTGTGTAAGTGGAGATTTCCGCACCATGTTATAATTAACTAAGATTAATACACAGAAATAACCTTTTTAAACATAAAACGCGAAAAAAGTTCATGAAAATCTTTGACGTGTCTCAACACTAAACATAACCAAAACATTACAGTCCGTCAGCAAATTTATTACATTCTAATGTTAAGTCAAGCGATTGACGATTCAAGCAAATTTTGGGCCTCTGGTGGTCGAATTAAGCAACTTAACGTTACTGGAATAAAAGATTTGTTTACATATTTCATTACGTGTAAAGTTTGAAATTCATTGTTTATATTTGTATATTTATAAATGTATTTCAAAATTTATACATATGTACATATATTTATATAACCATACGACATAGGTAGTTGCAGTTAACAATGGAATTTTCCCCAAAAAACGAGTTCGGTTGTCAGTTAAAAGACTTTCTTTGTGCCCAGTTTTAAAATCACATGCCGAACACTTGAAAGGCTTCTCTTCTGAATGAGCTCGTTTGTGAATTAGAAAATTTTCTTTATAAGCAGTTTTGAGACCACAGTCTGTACACTCAAAAGGCTTCATTGCGCTATGAGTTAGGTTGTGGCTTAAAAGACTTGCTTTGTTTGCGGTTTTGAAATCCCAATCCGTACACTTGAAAAGCGTCTCTCTTGAAATCGTCAGGTTGAAAACCACATTCCGTGCATTCAAAAAGTTTTCTCCTATATGATTTCATCTGTAAATTACCAAATTTATAATTAGTTTTGAAATCACTTTTTGTACATTCGGGAGATTTCTCATCAGTACGAAATCCTTTGGAAGCTGCATTATGTATGTGCCTTATTTTGAAGTGAACATCCGTGTATTGAAAATACTTATCTCCTGTATTAATTCGCTCATCTTCTAGCAAATTTGGATATTTTGCAATTTGGTAATTATAGTCTGGTGTAGTATACTTATTAAAATCTCACCCTCCATTACTGAAGACATGATAAAGCATTCATGTAAATAGAGTCTAATTTTATAAATGTTACATTTAATATATACTACTATGGGTATTGCAGTAAATAATATTATACTATATCAGTATAATCTATTTCTGAATGAAATCCAATGTAGTGAACATAAAAATTATTCAATAAACCAAATAATGATTATAATTAGATAGCCATTAAAGTATATGGAAAGGTATATCCCAGTTGCGTGCTGGTTGCTAATTTTGTGCACTAGGTGGCAGTCTTCATCTGAATCATGAATACAAAAAGATTGTAAATCCTACATATTCATAATAAATACCATTGATAATATTAAGTAATAGGTATTCCTTCATCATTTTTCTTACGTATTTCTTTTTACAAATGAAAATTTCGCAGCTCATTCTTTACTACAATTAAGAAACACAAATCAGTGTGTAGGTGATGTCAAAGTTTTAATCAAAAACGTTGCCAGTTTCTATAATCTATCTATCATTTACGTATAACTTAGCAGTTTTGCGTCAGAGGGGGAATAGATAGTTTTAAAGAACAAACTAATTTGAAGGGATTCAGCCTTTTTAGAATACATTTCAGAAAGATCTTATTTTTATTTATAAAATTTGTAATTTTTATATTTAGGGAATGGTCAGCCAACTTCAACGAATATAAATTTCTTTTGAACCACAAAATGGAGCAAAGTTTCTTCAATAATATTGTTCATAATGAAAACATTTTTTGGTTGAAAACAATTTTCTATTTGAATAAATTCAAGAAGTAATATAACTCTAGATGAAGACATGGGCTCGAATATTTTGAATAAATTTATTACGTATGTTCGAAATTTAAACAAAAATACATCTCTCATTTGCTATTTAGATTTTAGACAACCTCGAGAATCATAATCAGTGAAATTTTGCACTCCTTATTCCTTTTGCACAAGAAATAGTTGATAACCTTAGAACTGGGGCATGTGATATTGAAATTAAAAAGTAACTTACATTGCGGACTAACGCGGTGTGGTTGAAGTGGAACAAAACACATAAAAAAAGATCAGGATAAAGGAAACTACGACAAGGCTCTATACTCTCGCCTATTCTTTATAAGACATACTCAGACAGATTATTCACAGAGGCTCTATATGTGTACAACTAACAGATGGTGTCTTCAATTGTGAAATAATTAACAACATGAGATATCCGAACACTGAAAGGCTTCAGAGGCTATTAGACCGAAAACTTAACTGATACACAAACGCAAATTCTTATTGAAGTACTTACTACTGTTATTGAAGTACTTTCAATAACATGAAAAAACTCATGCGTAACTTGAACCTCCGTATAATTATATGGCGCCCAAGTCTGTGCCCTGACTAACGCTATAAACGTTTAAAATATGATACAATTATATGAAAAGAACGGGGAGAGTTGGAAATATTAAAGGTGATAAAGCAGTCAACTGCAGCCATGTGATGCGCAACCATAAATATCGCTTACTGCACTGATTCTGCAGGGTAAGATTGAAAGTAAAAGAGGAATGACATCTGTTGCCGTCAACAAATATAATCATTAACATCCGAGCAGCAGAAGATGATAATATAATAGAAAAAATTCTTATGCATTTATGCAACGGAATTTTAAAAGGATTTATTTGATGATCCTTGCAATGTCAAATAATTGCTTAAAAAATAATCACTAAATCCAGATATTTTTTATTTGTTGCTACTTAAAATTTACTCCGCTTATTGAATAACTTGTTTAATTGGTTATACGTTAAAAATAAGTAAGTACAAAGTACAAACTAATTAATAAATAGATTATTATTTTCTGCTTGAGGCAAATTATATGAGATGATGTGCAAAAATTAATTATTAAAACGGGTAATTTTTATTAAAATTTATTCAACAATTATACATAGTTATCTACAATGTTCGCGGAGTGCGTTAAAAATGTTTATTTTATTTTAAATGTTTCTTAATATAAATGCTGAAAGCTGATATAGACTGTATATGTTAAAAGAAGCAAAGCTTGAAAATATTATATGCCCTAAGTAATCCAAATTTTACAAAATCCCTATAAATAAAATTTTTAAAAGACATAGACCATTAGATTTCAAATGCAGGTCTTATTAGGTAAGATTTTTCTTTTTATTTGTACTATCTTATAATGCTGCACAATAAAAATATATATTTAATATAGCAGTCACTTATGTAATTGGCTAGATCCATGATCCTTCATCTTAAATTAATTGAACTTTTTTTATAAAACTAAAAGTTTTTATGACAAACAAGTTTCTGTTTTTAGCATTACTTTGTGTTTTAAGATATTCTGAGCATTTTGAGAAAATTCTAATTTTCTAAAATTAGTAAAGTGTTTCAAATCTTGACATAGCCGTAGATAGACTTTTGTTAAGCCTATCTAGTCATCATCAGATTTCTGCAACCTTTGTGTATGCCAACAGCATCCTCAAGAGCTTCTTTCATTAATTCTTCATCAATGGTCTTGTGCCTTTATGCAACACCTTTATATAGGGTAGAAAGCTAAAGAGTAAAGGAGAGTTATATTCATAATTCCACAAAACATTCTCGTCTAGTTTGAAATCTATAAACCACTCACATGTTTACTTCTAATATTTAGATCCGTCTTGATCTACATAGGTGCAATTTATACACTCACCTAAACGACTGCACTTTAAAATTTGTTTTACGTATTGCTAATGGTGGAGTAATCTTTTTAGGAACGCGTGTGCTAAACAATAGAAACACACCACTTAACATCTAAATTAAAAATCTCGTCTTTATTATAAAAATCTGTCTATGTATACAAATCCTATGGTACAGTTATGGTAATACAAATAAATAATTTCTATTACCAATGACTTGGCGTTTTAAAACAAATAGATCTTTAAACATACATGCATTCAGTGATGATTACTTAATCAATAATACTTTTTGTGCGCTAAGAATTGATATTTTCGCTATTTTGTTACCTATCTTATTATGAACTCCGTTAGATGAAAAGTATTTATTCCTCATATAAAATTTAATAACCTTTGAGCATAAGTAGTTACCATATCAAATGTTTTAAACTAGTACAATGTTCAACTATACTATACCAGCGGATTTCTTTATTGAAGGGCCCAGAGAGTTACTTTATTAATGGGACCCTAATGTGCTCAACATAAACGTAAATACATTAACTCAGAAATATACTTTTTTGAGTTTTTTTGAGTTATCTCGGTGTATAAGCGTGGTTCTTATCCTCCAGATAACTTCACCGAAGCAAGTAATAATTTGATTACATTGAATATTTTTTAGAGATATCTTAGAGTATAGGAACCGTTGTTCTCATATTCCAGATATGCCCTGTTAGTATAAATGAATCAACAAACAACAATATAATCTTGAGTTGAGTTATGTGATAACTTAGGAACTAGTGTTCTGTCGGTTTATAATAAACATCCACCAATTTAAATGAGTACTGACTTGCCTAATAATATTTCAACTTAATAAATATAAAATATATGAACAGCAAATGTCTTGGAGTCTGCATATTTGATGAGTCTGTTATCTGTATTGTTCAGATACTACCCTGTTTAAGTAATTAAACACCACATATACATTGATATAAAATTATATTCGACATTTTCCATATGGAAAACTACGATTGCGTGTATATCGTCGACCGTATGAAATCACTTCCATTCCACTTTTACATACTTAGGGAAATCTCATACGTATCATACAAAGGGTCTTTAATATTTGAAGTGAACCTAATCGTATAGTGTCAATTACGTGTAGACTTGAGTTATTTGATCGAGTTTCATATACCCTACGCCTAACAAATGCCACTCATGCTTGTTAATTCGGCATCAAAGAGACTTATCCTTTTATAAATTCATTATACTTGACCAATTTATTCCGGTTGTATATAATCATTCACAGTTATTAATAAACATGATCCGCTTAAATCGGGGTTACACGATACCTGCAACTTGTAAAATAATTACAATTAAGTATAATATTAGATTTTGCACTTTCTTCGTCAGAACCCTCAATGGTCAGAACATATATGTTAGTACTAAACTTGATTTACTAACTATTCCATAGTAACCATAGATTTCCATTTTACTCTTGTAAAATAAGTAAAATCCAATATATATTAGATTTTTGCACTTTCTTCGTGTGAACATAGATTTTGGTACTAAAGTCTAGCACAATTCAAGTTCGGAGTAATCTGGCCTAACTTAACCTTTGCTGTACGTAGTATATACAAACACTTCTAACTTTCAATTAATGAATGTTGAGATAGTGGACCTGTCCATAATTTTTTTATAAATAAATCCAACATTACTAAAATTGAATTGAGGGCATGCTGCGCCATAACATCGCTACATTAAAAACAACATTGAGAAGAAGAAGTGACAGTTATTTGTTTATCGTGGTCTCGATTTTAAATCAATGACATATCCCAAGTAATATTAAAGTGAACCAAGTAAAAATTAAATTTCTAGTTATAGTGACATATAAAGTTTAAAAAGTTAATTTTTGCTAATTTTTGACTTATAATATTCATACGTACTTTCTTCTTCTTCATCACGGTTTTGAGAGCGGGTGTGATTTGATTTCGTTTTGATCAGTAATAGGTACCTAAGATAACCAACTTCGACTTACATTTTCTAGCATGGGGAGAAATTTAAAAAAATTATGATTGTGGTATTTGTTAATTATTCATAAGATCTAGCACTGACTATACGATTCTATATAACAAATGCAACAGCTGCGTGCACCAAAACAAGTGCTCAAGACTTTCGGTTAAGGAAACTAAGCTATAAGTCAGGATAAAAGAGAATGGATATGTCCTAATTGCTTCAGCGGAATTGCCGATATTTGATAACAAGTCTACTTTTACTAATTCTTTGATACCCTCTGATTCAAATGCTGGGCATCCTTGACGACTGTAGCAAAAATGACTTAAATATGTTATTAAATGAATTACGGAAGGATTTCAAGGAATAGCCAGAAACAGCCAAATGATCAAATAGTTGAAAACAGAAACTGAAAGAGGACATCCAACTTCTAAAATCTAATTTAAATACCGACAATAAAATGGACGAAGAAATCTCAATCCGCATGGAGGTCCCTAAGAGAATGGAACGTGCGAATAACCTGTCAGTTTTTAATCTTGAAAAGTCACTTCAGAAATTATCGAAGAACGAATCGCCCATGATACAGAAATTTACAAAAATGTTTTGAAGAAACTCCAAATTGATCTAAACATCAGTATTAAAGCCACCAGAATTGGGCTTAAGAAACCGAATAAATCTCGTCCTTTGTGCTTAAAATTAAAAGATAAGGAATACATGTTCTCAGGTATGAAACGGAAAAATATAATTCTTGATTGCTCCTGGAAGATTAGTGTACATTAAAACAACGAGAAGAATGTAAAGAAGCTCAAACTTTACTAAAAAGCAAATGCGATCAGGATGGTGTAAATAGTTGGTATATTAAATTTATTAAAAACAAACCAAAGGTGGTGAAACAGGCGATCAGAAAAAAAAAACCATTAAACCCATTACATATTTATTTTGAAAACGTAGGTGCCTGTAAAACTAAAATATTAGAATTATCCGCAAATGTTTTGTTATCATCTAACGACATAACAATTCTGTGTGAAACTTGGCTTAATCAAAATACCTCGGACTCAGAAATTGGTTTGACGAACTTCAATTTATATATATATATATATATATATATATATATATATATATAAATATACGAGGGCTGTTCGCTTTCCGCTGAGCCTATCTAGTAGGTGGTTATATTTTTGTAACAAAGTTTGTTTGACATTTCAATCTAGTTGTTTACAAGTGACAGTTGTCAAATATACGTAATTGTTTATAAGTTAGATAAGTTTAAAGTAATCCTTTCGCCAATAAGTAATGAAAATGAACAAGGAGCATTGTCGGGCTGTGATTTTTTACAATTTCAAGCGTGGTTTAAAGCGTAAAGAATATTTTGAGGAGATCAATCGAATGCTTGGTGAGAAGACATGTTCCTTTGCTACCGTACAGCGATGCTACAATGAATTTCAACTCGGTCAACTTTCTTTAAATGACAGTTTTCGGGCTCCTAAGCAAAAAACAAACGGCAGTTACAGAAAAAAATATTGATCTTATTCGGAACATGATTAAAGAGGACCGGCATATTACTGTCAGAAACATTCAAGCAACTTTAAAGATTGGTGTGAAAGCAATTAACACTATTTTACACAAACATTTGAAAGTCCGTAAACTTTGTTCTCGGTGGATTCCCCACAACTTGACTTCGGCTCAAAAAGAGGTCCGTGTGAGATGGTGCCAATATACAGTAGATCGCTTTGACCGTGGATCATCTAATTTGGTGTACAACATCATCACAGGTGATGAAACGTGGGTGATCCCAAAAAAAACCAACAATCGTCAGTTTAGGTCTTTAAGAATGAATCGGCTCCAACAAAAGTTGTTCGTGAAAAAAGCCAAAACAAAAAGATGGTCGCCACTTGTTTTGGAATTACTGGGCATGTTTCTAGTGTAGCACTGGTGGATAGACGTACTGTTAACTCAGAATGGTACACTACTGTTTGCCTCAGGTTCTAAAAAAAGTTCGTGAAAAACGTCCGAGAGGAAGGATTATCTTGCATCATGATAATGCTCGGGCTCACACTGCTGCTCGAACAAATGAGTATTTGAATGACCA
>WYDF02044049.1:0-25682 GCA_009867245.2 Adranes taylori | reverse complement strand
CGACGCTCTTATCTCATCCAGGGTAATATCAGGAATATCCTCTGAACCTTTGTTTTGTACATGAGGCAAGTTCTCAGACGGATTGTGTTTCTTTTCTTTGTATAGCTCTGTACAAATGTCCTCGACCAACTTTAAAATTTCTTCCTTATTACGGCCTGTCCCATTCACCAGCTTACAGATGTTCTTGGTACCAGAAGAGAAGTTTCTTCGAAGGACCTTCAAACTTTTGTTGTTTTCAATAACCTTTTCTCTTTCTTCAGATTTGTACTATCTTATATCTCTCCTGACGCCCTTTGAGATGTCTCTATTTAGGATTCGTAGTTGGTCTGCATTCGTCGTATGCTTGAAATTTAGTTCCCTTCTCTGTTTCATAAGACTCTTTGTGTTTTCACTAAGCTTAGTCTTTGGCTTCTTATTTCTTGAGTACCACCGTTTTTGTGCTTCTTTTAAAATTTTGTTAATTTCTATATTCGCTGTTGCGATATTTACTTCCTCATTTCTCGTAAACACAGAGTTCTCCAGTTCAAGGTCTATCTCTTTCTGGTATTCGCCCAGGTCTCTAACATCAGACCACCTTTGAGGTGTTCGCTTTATAATCATATTTGTCCTCTCTCGTTTTATATTGATAGTCACCCTTGCTCTTACCATTCTATAGTCAGTACTGAATGAAAATTGATACAGTACGTTGACATCATGCAAGATATTTTATATATTAAACGAAAAATAATATATTTCCAAGGGAAGCCAAAAACGTGCAAAACCCGAATTAATAATGGTAATCACAATAACAAATTTGCTGTATGTTTAAAGAAGACAAACTAAGTACCAACCCTTTATTTACAGTTTTATACTAATGGACTCGTCAATTAATATCGTTTCCCTTTATGCTTATATTCTAAACTTTAAGCTATTTATAATAATATTTAAATAATAAATATTGGTTGTAATAAAACTAAAATGGATAACTAAAGTCCGCCGGCGCAGCGAAATCTATATCTACTTTTGTAATTATTTCAACTAATATAAAATATTAAAATTTGTAAATAATTAATAGAAATTGTAATAAATTAAAACCAGAATGACATTGCTCTATTACAAAACAAAGACGAACCATTTTCATTTCATAACTCTTCTTATTATCATGCTTTTGCTATAATAAATTGATTCTCTCAAAGCTGTATAAAGGTGAACTACGACCACCTTTTGATAAATGCATTTAAAAAGTTTAATTACAGAATAACAAAGAAATATACGATTTTGTATAAGCGCTTCGAGTGAATGAAGAAAAACTGTCGAATATACGTTTTGGTCCTTTGCTCGAAAAAGTGGAAAACGTTACATTTTCATTCACTTGCCACTGCTTTACCGCGACGTTCACATCGCATTTTCCATCTAATTGAAATTAATGGACGACCGTCATAAAAAGGAAGCAATTGTGAACAATTGTGAAATGATGAGGGAGAAATTCAAAAAAAAAACGACCAGATAAAATAAAATAAGAGATCATTAATTATAAAATTACAAAACGAATAAGAATTTTGTGTCCTTGTATCTGATCCCGTCTGTTTTTGTTTTCGTTTTCTTTATCCGGGTTTTAGTTCTTATGTATCTAAACTGCTATTTTGTTCGTAGCCACCAACTGATTACTTTCATCTTAATGATTAATGAATACATTGCAACTAAAACTCATATATTCCATAACTAACAATATAAGATTTCCTATTGCAAATTAAAACAGATTTTATGCAATGTTACCAATTCTCTCCATATATTTGAGATTTATAATTATACCTCTAGTATCAGAGCATTAAAAATAGTTTTTTTAACAATTTTAAGTTGTTTTTCATACCTTTATGTCTAATAGATATAAATTTAACTATGGAAAAGCGTTAGACTGCGTGTGACATCAAAAGATGGCAGAAATTCTAAGAGCCTCAGGTATAGACATTGGGGACCTGCGCATTATTACCGACCTCTACTGGTACCAAACTACATAAGTAACAGTGGACGGCGCAGTATCTAAGAAAATGGCAATAAGAAGGGTGTACGACAAGGCTCTATTTTATCTCCCCTTCTGTTCTGAAATTATATTCAAAGAAGCACGTTAGGGCACCAATATAGACATCGAGATGAACGGAATAATAATTAGCAACTTCCGCTAAGCAGATAAAATTCACGGAATGTTAATTTTGAACCTTGGTGGCCCTGCACTGAGCGAAAAAGTCCAAGTCGTCCCTGGCCACAGGAAGGTCGGTAATCACTGATTTATATAGACTTAGACTTATATGATTTAGATGACGAGAATAAGACTTATATGATTTCGTTTCAGAGAATTCTTTTTAATAGTTCTATTTGTCTCTATGTACAATATGTAAACGAAATTAAATTTTAGACAATGAATCAAATATTATGAAACCATAAAACTCGTTTCAAAAAAAAAACAAATGCAAATTAATGAAATCATATTTCCCATTTTGATGTTTTTACTGCAACCTGAATAGATGTAAACGTAGATGTAATATGACTCTTTAATATCTACTTGCCTTTGTGAAACATCTCTTTTTTTCAAGCTGAAATAAAAAATAATTTATTTAGTGCTAATAAGAGAAAATGCATACAGTGTGCAATACACATTTTACGAAACGCTCAAGTTCTTTTTAATTAGATGAATTAAATTACATCTACAAATAGTGGAACGCAATAGAGATGGAGAGAAATATGTACTATGATTTCCAACGCTCTTCAAAATAAGGAAAAACGAGAAGTGCATGCGCTTTTAAAACTTGACGTTATTAATGAGAAAAACTGCTTTATTATATAAATTAAAAATTTTAATTCTGAAGCTTTATAATGCCTGTAACTTTTATAATGTTCTAAATTAACAAATATTTCATAACAAATTACGCTTCTATATATTTTCCTTGCGCCAATGTGGATAATTAAACAAATTTTCTTATATTACACTTCTAGTTTTCTAGTCTTTCGAGTATAAAAGTTACTTATCTTAATTCAAAATTCGTTTAATTTCTTAATCTGATTTTGTGGCCCCAATGAAACTGGACTCTAGACAGAGAATCCAACGATAATTATAATCCGTCGGTTCACGAGGAGGAGAAGATGATTTTATGGACTCAAATACCACCTTGATCAAAAATTTTCAGGACATACCACCGTGGGGTGACTCAGTCATTCGAATTTCACGGAAAAGTCAAGCGTCACAGCTTGACTTTTCTAAAGGTTACGTTGTGTTGAATACATCTATCTCTATCCGTGTTTTCGATTTTTTACGATTTTAGAATGGACATTAACTTTACATCAACAAGTTTGTATTATACTTTGCGTCAAAAATGGATTCAACGGCGCGCAGACAGTGAAAATGCTTCAGAAGTGTTTCGGCAACAAAACTGAAACGCCAAACTCGATATCCGACGTCAACACTTCTTGGGATTCAAAGGTAAAGACCTTTAAATACTTTAAATAGATAATCTAAGGGAAATAGCGATTTATTAGACACACGCAAAATAAATGTAGTACAAGGCTTGCATATTGTAGGCAGCAGCGTGGGAAAACTTACTGCGACGAGGAAACAGTTGGTGGCAAAGAGAAAAAGGAAGTAGTTTCTACGTGAGTATGCCTTTTACTTCGATTTGTTAGAAAGACAGATATTTGAAGAAATAGTTTTAGTAATAGACAATTTAATAAGAACTCAGTCCGAAATAACTTGGCAAAAGGCGAGATGAGAGTATAAAAGGCGAAGGTCCGTAAACAAGCGGGTTCGATTTTTCAGAATATTATTAAAAATTTAAAATTTTATTTTTAGAGTACGCGTATTTATTTGCTTATAATTATTATGTGAATTATAGTTAAAGTACCATGTGAGTATTAATTTTCTTTTATTATTAACAAATGTCGAATTAAAAAATTCGACATTAAGTTCGTTTCATTTTACTTTGAATAAATAATTATAATTAATGTAATAAATTTTCATTTACTATAAAACTAAGTAAGTGTGAATCTGATTGAAACGACATAAGTAAATAATTATAGCTATATTCTTTCAATTATGTATTTTATTTTATTCTAGCCTTTGACTATGCACTATTTAATAAAGTAGATGTTTATTTTGAGTTTTGAATTTTGGTGTTTATCAAAAGCAAATTATTTTATTACGAATAGATTACCTTTCAATCGAAATGTGTTGTTTTAAACAAATTTTAACCGGAACGCATTTTGTTATTTAGCAAATCTTATACATATGACCCTTTAATTATTATAGAATGTAACAATTAATAGAATCTTAATGCGTTTTATTCTGAGTATGTGTATTTAATTAATGGGCCATATTTGTTTTATTAAGGTCGTACCTTTGACTTTAATCAAGCAAAGTGCCCTTACTTATTTTGTAACTAGAAGAAGTAGATAGAAGCCCTTTATTGGCATAAAATTTATACAATGATTCTTAATAAGACTAGAAAAATTCCTAGCAAAACAAAAAACAATAACGCAATAATTCCAAAAAAAAAAAAACAGAAAGTCCTAAACATACAATAATTACTATTCTGATTACTCCTTTTCTCCCCCAATGCAAAATGGAGAAGATTTGTTAGAAAGACAATTCGGATTATTTTATTATTTCAATCAATTATTTGTGATCACAAGCCGATTTATTTATCTTACGATTTATGAGTCTTTAGTAATCTTAAGTGATAAATAAATGAAAATATTTAGTAAAAACTCATAATAGTAAAAATTAAATATTTAAACCTACGCCACTGTTAGATCTTATGTAATATGCTTTGTTCATCTAGCGCTGTAGAGAGCCGACTTCTCATTAAAACAATGCCATGCGAAATTACAAAATTGCCCCCCTACGTTTTAGAAAAGCTAGTCATAAGAGAATGTCATAAATACCTTATCCTACGACATTCTTCGCTGAATCAGTCTCAGTTATTAACTACCACAATTTCATCCCCTCGCTTTATTACTTCCTTTTATTTCTTTTCCGCTCTACACCGAAATGTTCTACACGCATTGTACGCACTACCGTATTAATGTCAAATTGTCTTGATTCGAGTAGCGATACAGAGAAATTGACAGTATCACATTGGTGCTATTTTTCTAGCTTCTAAAGAATGATTAAAACATATTATAGGTTATGAAATATATAAGTACAAGAGATTTAGCTTCTTATGTGGGATATCTGATATTGGAGAAAAGCTTTATGAAAAACTGTTATTGGAATACGAAATTAAGTTTGAAATCATATGGATGAAATTTGTTTGAGAAATACCAATGTTTATATAAAAGTAAAATGAAGAGATAAAGTTTGATCAATTAACAGTTAAGTGTCAATTACTGGAAGAGAGGAGAAGAAATTATTACTGTAACAAATTTGCTTAAAAATAAGTTACAAAATATTTGCTGAAAACTGGTTTCAAGACAATAATAATTCGGTTCTCGAAGCACTGAGGTTGAGAGTATTCAAAGAGATGCAAACCTAATTTTGAATAGTGATGTGTTGAAAAGAACTTGTTTTTTGAAAATTAGTCTTTCTCTGCCATCCCTTTTTCGATAGTTTATTGAAAACTAACTCAATAATAAATAGAAAAAAGTTTCTACTTCGAACGCACTAGCATAGTTTTCTACTTTCATGGAAGCAGCAAGAGAATACTTAATTAGACATCCATGCAATATATACAATAAGAGCAGACACGATACACAGCACACATAGTCAACACACGCATTGACCGAGAGGAATACGCAACCAAAAATGTACAGCTGCATGGTTCAATGTTCATTTTAATTCCAGTAGAAAATATGCATAAATAACAAACGACTGCTACACGCGGATGGGATAAGCAGATGTGGTTTACCGCATGGGAATACTGGCATACCGCGTCGGATGCACGGTGTGATGATTTCGATTCTAATAAATACTGTACAGTTTTGTAACAGAACGAGATGCATAAATGAAGGAGCGTTTGCGAGAATAGTAACGTTGTTGAGTTTAGCGTTGACCAATGTAAATCTTTTTGATTTATATGGGAGCAAATTATACAAATTATCGTATAAACAGCAATTATATTACAGGTCTCTTCTAAGTATAATTTAAAATTTCTTCCATTAGTTGAATTTTAAAATGAATAGTGAACAGTTTCTTGGCTAAGCGGAAATTTTTTTTTAAAGATTGGTTTTTTTTTTAAATGTGTGCCTACAAGAATAAAGTTTTTAAAAGAGAAAAGACACCAGAATGTGGTGGTTAATACAGCTTCAATATGGTCCTAATTCCATATTGAAGAGGAATTAAATGATGCTGAAATTGTTGTGAAATTTCTGGCAACGAACGTGACGGGATTAATCCAGCCAATGAATCAAGATGTTATTGAAGCAAGAAAGGGCGGAAGAGGAACTAGTTGGTCATGTTTTTATTAAAACAACAAAAAGCATACCCGTAGGCTTGTTTTATGGATCTACATATTTTTTTATAATAAAAACATATTTTTTTGGAACTTTGCAAAACAAATTGGAAAAGTCTATGGCCTAGCAACCCAGAAGGAAACCAAGGATGAAATTAAAATCAACGGAAAAGTTGTAGGGTTGTGCCCAAATCGAAGAAAATAAGATTTCACAGTTACACTAAAATTGGTCATCAGCTGCTAAGCAAAGATGAAATCGTAAAAATACGCAAGAAAAACCAGGCCTACCTCATGGTGACGTGACTATAATACTGGAGAGATTCATGACTTACTTAAAGAAACAAAGTGAAATTTTGAGATATCTACAAAATTGTACGGGGAAACTACGTCAGTCTTCATTAAAACAAAAGAATATCATAGGGATAAGAATAAATTGACGTACTAAATTCACAAGATTCTACTGTATAGATTTTAAGTAGTTTAATTTTTAAACGGAATTATGTTTAAGGGAACTGAGATTGTATTTAATTAAGAGTCAAAATTTAGTCAATCCTTCATTAAATTTATTGTAAACGAAATAAATTCATTCCTTAGGGCAATACTAAAAAAATAAAAGATTCTAGTAATAGAATTGTGATATCCAACCATATGTTCGGCTGAGTAAAGAAACATGTAGAACCCAAGTCTTTCGGGCTCATACAGGCTCGGCTAAAAGACTGGAAATTGTCCGCTACAAAAAATTTCTATTATCTTCGCTAATTTGAAGAAAGATCGAAAATAGGCATCAAATCAGAAAAAAATTGATACATTGTGTCTGGCTTCCACTTGAGACACTGCTTACAGGGAGCCCTCGTGACTGTCATCGATGGCGTAAGCAAATAGATTAATTATTACAGAATAAAACAGCCTTCGGAAATATTATCCTCGGGCGCTGGGTCTGGTTAACATTAGACCGCAAGTTGGAACCACTCTTATTGTTCTTCCAATTCTCAATGGCTTATTGAAGGCACGTGTAGCTTCGAGTCTTGCGAGTAATCCAGTGGTTCTTCTTTTTATGGGCAGCAAATATATTATCATCTCGCCCGCTGTCGTTGACTATCGATTTGTTCATTGTCTCGGCTTGGCTGGCTTAGCTTGCTCGCTCTGCTACTACTGCTGCACGGCTTGTCTTCGAGTTCGCAAAAGTGGAACCATATTATTATGCTAAAAATCTCGCTATTTATAGAGACCCTTCGCCCAATTTTTGCTCTGTTATACGGATCTATATTAAGCCAATACAAGTTATTTTATTACGTGACACGGCCTCTTCGCACAATCCTATGTAAATCTCGGTATTAACCCTACTCTACGTCAGGACGCAACGCACAATTCCATTATTAGCGGCATTCCTATGGGTTATAATTAAACACAACGTTGGCAGTAGCAGAGAGCAGCAGTAAAACGGTAAATTACAACGTACTAATGGCTGACGACAGCCAACTTATCAATATTTCTATACACACACGCATTTAGCGTGCATAATTCGTCATACATATTGCGTCATATGTATGATGCGTCATACAACACAGTACGTCGAAGCAAGGGGCAGTACATCTCTCTCTGATTCATGTAATTAATGATAATCATTGCGTGAGAACGTGACGCTTCGTAATTTTATTATTTGCAAATAATACATTTATTAATGGTTTTTAAAATAGAGTGAAAGTTGAATAGTGGGTCGGTAATGCAGATTTCTGCATAGTTGGTTGCCTACAGAGTAAATAATATTATATGCGTTGATAAATATGTAAACATCCAGCAACAAATACGTGCATGAATATATTTCTAGTACAGAACAAAACAAAAGCCTTAGAACTAGAGCAGATGCTGATGACTAGGACAGAAAACAAATGATATAAAAAAAAAGGAAGAACATGAGGAAAAAGGCGTATAGGAATGGTATTAGTGTTATTTTGCTTTATTTTTGTTTTTACTTTTAATAGATTTATATTTGTGTTGTTATTGTACGTGCTACTTTTATGTCTGGGTACGTTTTACAGTTATCAATTAGAATTAATCTCTTAATAATTCTCAAACACAAAATAATCTTATATAAACTCGTTATCTCACTCTAACAAACTCAATACACCCATCCAGAGAAAAAAAATTATATTTAGCTTGATGTATCGACGAAAGTCAAGTATATTACATTCTTATCTTAGTCGATGTCAGAAAATGCTTCTTCTCAAAATAATAATAATGACAACAATCTCTCTAAATATATCCTACCTTAGAGGTTTTTCATTTTTCCACGAGTTCTTTGATTACTTCGTACATGTTGTACAGGTGCTCATAGCAACAACTTGATCCGGAAGTTGAACGAAGAAGTGGATGGAAAAGAATGAAAAAATTTGTAAGCTATATTTCTTTCATATCGGTGATTTTTTTGCAGATGATTCAGGAATTATATAAGAATGAAAATTTATCTGATGAGATTTAGATACAACATAAATAAAACAGATTAATTTAAAATGTGAATATATGAGAATTAGTTAAGCCCGTTTAGTCGGCACTATCGATAGTGCCTTTGTCAAAAATCTTTATGACTAAGAAAGCTAAAGCTACCATAACTAAAACTACATTTTAATTATATTAAAAGCAAGTGTTCTAACATTTTATTTATTGAAAAACCATACAAGGTACGTGCTTGACAGACCATTACCTCTTCTTCAGAAACTTGAGTCCAGGTTGCTGAGCTCAATACAAAGCTTACTAAAGTTTATGGGTTTTGAAGGTCAAAAACTTGAGCTCAATAAGAAAGTGTTCCAAAAGTTTCTGGGGAAGAGGTAATTGTCACCTCGAAACATCATTTGCTGGTCCTCATAGCTAGGGATACCTAAAATGTTTATTCAATAAATGGAGTTTTGAAGCACTTGGTTTTAATGTAATTAAAATGTGGACTTCAACACTGAGATTTAAATATTCTAGACAAATAATGCATTATGTGCAGACGCAGCCGCAGATCTCATTTATTTATAAAAAAATGATTAAAATAATTATGATTATTTAAACCAAAACATTCGCCATATATTTTGACAAATAATATAATTTAAAGCAATATTATTAAAAAATTATATAATATTATTTTTTATAAATAAACAATATTAATATATTCATTTACACTAAGCATGAAATAGCGAGTAATTTGTTTTAAATAAAATAATCTATGGTTTGGACCTAAAAGGGTTGAAGTCAAAAATCTTTAAATTGGGAAATCATCATCTGTCAGCCACTTTCGTCCACTGTAGAACATAGGCCTACCGGGTTTGCTTCACACTTTCCTACACTGTGAATTTTGTATCCAATTTCTACGTATACGTCTGATATCATCTGACCATCGTATTGGTGGTCGTCCCCTATTTCGATATGTGTCTTGTCTAGGCCACCACTCTATAATACGCTTGGTCCACCTGTCGTCCTGAATTATTGCAATGTGCTATTCCCAATTCCATTTATAGAATATAATTTTCTCTACTGCGTCAATCAATCTAGTTCTATGCAGCTTATTATTTGTGATATGATTTCTAAGGGTGAGTCCCAGCATTGACCTTGACCATTACAGGTAGCGTCACTTTGATTTCCTTTGCGATCTATTTGGTTAATGTTAGAGTCTCGGCGCCATACGTTACAACAGGCAGAATACATTGGCTAAAAATTTTTGGTTTTAAACAGATCAGTAAATTTGCCTTGAGTATATGTCTCAAGTTTACAAATGCAGCCCATACTATTCATCTCATTAGTTCGTGTGTTTAGTTACCTCTAGTTATGCACATTTTATGGCCATGAAGGTCATGTCACCTTGATTTGAATGCAATCTACATACATACCTTCACTGGGTACGAGGTTTGTCATCTGCTGTATTAATTTTTAGTCCGACCATATGGGAGGCTGAATTTAGTTGTTGTAACATTGTCGTCGCATGATCAGCTCGGTCTATTATTGAAGTATATCGATGGACAATTCTACTGCCTGACAGTGACATTAACATATGGTAATGATTTATGGTATCAAATACTTTTTCATAATCCACGAATACTAAGAAGAGTGGTTTGTTATATTCGATGAACTTTTCTATGAGATTCTTCAGAACTTGGAGATGGTCACTCCTGCCATACCTTGAACGAAAACCAATCTGTTCCCTTGGCTCATAAAGGTCTAGTTTTGCATTTAATCTGTTTGTAGTCATTCTGGTAAATAAAGTATACACATGAAAAAGTAGACTGACAGGTCGGTAGGAATAGCGGCAAGATTTGCGCTATTCCTTTTTCTATGTATTAACGTGATGGTTGCGTTTCTCCATTTCTGTGGTATTTTACCATGGATAAGACATGTGGTATTTTACCGTAGGTATTTGTGGTAGGTACATGTGGTATTTTACATGAGGTATTTTACTGTGGTATTTTACCCTGGATGTTAGGATCGGCGCATTTCTTATTATTCGCCTGCCTCATCATCATCATTATTTCTTTTCTTTTGGAGATAATAAAATTCCATTATTTCATTATTTTTGTTTCCATCGAGGCTAATTTATCTCCAATTTTGTTATGGCTTTTCATGAAAGAAAGAGCTCATAGAGTAAAGACAGTCTACCACCCCTTTCATTTTCCTCTCCATATTCGTATTTGGCCAAGGAATTTTCCGACTCGTCTGGTCTTCTTCCTAGTTTGGTATTAAAATCGCCTTTTAGTAATGTGTAATGAGACGGTTATGCCCTAAGAGCGACATTCAGGTTGTTGTACAGCTACCTGAATTCAGCTATATTCAGCTATATTCAAGACTTCTATTTCCTCTTCTTTAGATGTTGACGTAGGGGGTATGCTTGTATGGCTTTCATGTTGCATCTTGTATTTAGCTTTAAGATGAAGCAGATAACCCTTG
Source organism: Adranes taylori (assembly GCA_009867245.2). NCBI lineage: Eukaryota > Metazoa > Arthropoda > Insecta > Coleoptera > Staphylinidae > Adranes > Adranes taylori. The sequence goes on along the minus strand of WYDF02044049.1, from coordinate 14,349 downwards.
TACTTATACTTTTAATGTCTATTATATTTTGTGTATGCTTTCTGTATATAATTAATTCTACACCGCCTTCAGATACATCGGTGTGCTAGATAGTGGAAAATGTCCAGATTTGAGCGTCTTCTCCTCTCCTTCTGATTTCACTTAATCCAACGATAACTTATTTTACGTTTTCAAGGTCTTCCTCCAGATCGACTAGCTTTTGGTCTAATAGAAGAGTTCTTACATTTACTGAGGCAATTTTCAGTTGTCGTCTAAGTATTGAGGCAATTTGCGGCTGCAAATTGATAGTTGGGAAATAAGCGATTCAATTCTGAAAAAATCATTAAATTGACTTTTTGCTCTTCTGAGTTATTATACCAATTCACTACGATGGTCACTATTTCTGAATTGAGGCTTATAATAAAAAACAGTTATTTTCTATGAGAATTGTTTTATTGTTTTTCAAAATATTTTCCATGGTGCTCTATACACGCTTGCATGCGTCCGACCCATTTGTTCCGCTTAAGATATTTCCAAAACATGGTTTTTGCATGCATCAACGGCTTCTTCTGCCAATGAAATCGATGTTCACGCAATTTATTCTTGATGTTTGGGAATAAAAGGAAGTCATTGATTGCCAAATCAAAACTGTACGGCGTATGACCCATTAATTCGATGGTTTGAGTGTTCAAATAATCGGTTCTTTGAGCCGATGTGTGAGAGCTCGAATGATCCGATGGTGCTTGTTTTTTTCCTTATATCACAGATGTCTTCTGGTAAACAAATAGTTGTGACCATAGAATTCATTGTTTGATCGTTCATCGAAAGGCACTATTGTAGCACGATCAGTTTTTGCGAAAAAACAAGCGATCATTTGTTGCGAAGTGCTTCGAGCGCGAACACCTTTTGTCGGATTTGGTTCATTTTGATACACGACACTGGTGTTTAGTTTCCAGATTATACTCTAGATCCATGATTCGTCACTTCAATACTTGAAGCACACTTGAAGCACAATCCCTGAATTTCTTGAGCATTTGTTTGCAGCAACCTACACGAGCATCTTTTTGAGTTTTTGTCAAGTTATGTGGGATCCAACGAGAACAAATCTTTTTCACGGCTAAATGTTCATGTAATATTTTATAATATTCAAGTCGAACTAATGCTTAAGGTTGTCTATCTCACAGTATGTCACATCACGATCATGAATTATCAGTTTCTGCACAGCATCAATGTTTTCTGTCACAACAGCTGATTTTGGACGATCTTCTTTCAGTTCATCCGTGAGCACACTCTACGCTCAAACGACCAAGCTGAAGCTCCTTATACCAACGTTTCACAGTGGTAAAGGATGGGGCTTCATCGACAAAAGTTAAAATAAGTTGATCGGAGCACTCTTGAGCAAATGTTCGGAGCAAATGTTCGATTGTTTTTCTTTACAATAAAGTTTGTCTTACAATATTGTCGATGTTTCGATCGCTCTATTTGGTATCCCCTTCAGGACAAAAAAAAAACATTAAAAATCCTTATAGTAGTTGGAACTTAAAATATTTAAATTTTAATAATAGTTAAAGTCTTAATTACATATTGAATTACATCTTAATTATACTAAAATATATTTTAACAATACTTGATAGAAGTACGTAATTTTTATAATATTAAAATATTAATAATTACTTTCATTGTAATAACTTTAAAACATAAAGAAAAGTTATTATTCTTTACTATCACTAATGTGTATACAATTGATTTGAATTGTTTTAAGATTCTTTCAAATTTTCTCCTTCCAATTAATTTTGTGTATTATAATTGTTATTGTCCAAATTGTATTTTGACTTTAATAAAGTAAATATAAAAATAATATATCTTCTAGGGTCTAGAGGCTAGAAGTATGGAACTGCAAATTAATTATTAGAATGGAATGAGGCTATATCCTGCATTTAGATCCTAGGAAAAGTGCGTTTTTCTCGAATCGAATAGAAGTATAAATGAAATGTATACAAGAATTTATAAGATATGGTAACCTCCTTCCATCAAGATTGTATTTAATTCAACTCTTTACATTTTCGGTACGTGATAATACAAGAATATTAATAAAAATTGATAAAATCAATGAAGTGTAAAATATGAAGTGTAAAAACGTTTAAAATATTTCGCATATTGCCAAAAATATCCCGACGTTGCTTCGTTGAAACGATCCATCAAAATCAGTTTAAATCGAAAGATTTGTTTACTTCTATTCGATCTCGACAAACAAACTGCATGATTTCGAATAAAAACTGGTATAGGATAAGCATAAAGGAAGACAGAGAAAGAACGTGTCACAAAACGCTGTACGAAGAGGAGTTACAAGCGGAAAAGAGAGAGAGAGAGAGAGAGAGAGAGAGAGGAGAAACAAGCCGAAGAAGGAAAACGAATTCGGTGTTGTGATATGCGTTAGGATAAAGGACGACGTTTCGAAAAAGACAGGATACGAATTCCTGTCTGCGGGAATCGGAATGTATTTCGGTGCACGTGTTCGCATTTGCTTCACTACACTTCTTGTAAGAGTTTGATGGGGACCAATGAAAAGAAGTTACCGTTTTATAAAGAAATTTATTGTTAAAGACAATCATTTTACGACTTAATAATTTTATATTTACGAAAAGACGTGAAGACAGGTCACGCAAGTGGATATAATGTGGAAGTCACATCAGATGAATATTAGACACATTTCAACATCAGTGCTGATATTTTTATTCAATTTGTGAAACGTATGTTTAATAAAATTTCAATTACTCTGGAGAAGATATCTTTGATTGCTAGAATTACCTAATGCAATTTCAATGTCGTGAACAAAGTTGTAATCAAACTTACTTACAATGAAATTTATGAGAAGCATGTGAAGACTTGTCAGTTTTGACATTATGTTCTGGTCGTTGAATTACAACTTCCATTTTGTTAGAGAAAACACAATTTTGGTACTTTTGCAGCGGGTAGACGCGGGCAACGACATAACTTTGCCGCGGGTAACGACATGGCCTAATTTTTGGGGCTTTTCCGAGACGTTGCAATTGCCGCGACTCTGCCGTGACTATGCTGCGACTCAGCCGCGACTCTGCCGCCACTCTTCTGCGACTCTGTCTCTGTCCCAACTCTACCGCGACTTTGCGGAGACTCTGCGGCTACTCTAAAATGACATAGTGCGGGTTCGCTGTTGATGAGGATGGAGAAATTGTCCAGCCTATACGTGAATCGGAGATGTTGATATTGCGTCGTCGAATGAAATGAAAGGAGTTGTAGTGTACAAGCAAATAGAGACGACTTGACTGCTGGAGACGGATTGGTTGTTCGGGTATGGCGATGTCGACTCGTTGTTAACTCGTGGGGGGTGAACTTGACTCGTTGATGGGGCTCACTCGTTGGTGACGCTGGCTCTTCAATTATGGCTTCTCCATTAGCTTCTTGGACGTCGACCTTCTCCAGGTTACTTCGAAGACACTGAGTGTGGGGAAAGTTAGAAATGTAATAAAAATGAAAATAAGAGGAATGGAAAGATTCAGCCGAAGAGTAAGAGTGTGTTGTTTGATGCGAGGCGCAAAACGTGGCTAAGATGATTCGATTTAATAGTGGATTTACTGGATATTTGATTTATTTTAAATTAAATAAGCGATTTGTTACTGGCGCTTACTTGAGCAGACCACATCTAATACTCGGAATAGCTCATTGTTAAAATATTGGCCTGGTCATTAAAAAGGAATAATGCTGATTGAAACGTGCGAATATAGCTCACTCCAAAGCAATCAGTACAAAGCTCTAAATACGTCTAGTTCGTGAGGAACTATGGATAGTTTTTATTACTAACTCTTGGTGTACATAGACTTTGCAAAATGTACATGTGCATGCTGGTGTACTTAATATACATGTACTGAAAGGTGGTACGGTACTGTAAGGGAAGGTACATGTTCGAATTTTCAAAGTAAACAAACAAAATCCGTTACGCCATTAAAGTTTTCAGTTGGAAACTATAAACAAAACACTTTGTTCGTTGTAACTAGGAAGGTATTAAGATTTTCGGTTAGAAGAAGAACAAACGTAAAGTTTCGTTGAGGCCATTAAAAATTGTTCTCTGGAACTAAGAAGCCATAAACAGAAAACGTTATTAAAATTTAAAAAAAAAGAAATCTCTCCACGAAATTGGCATCTAGTATACACATACATGTATAATATTATTTTCGTTCTGTGTTTGTTTAAGTAAAACGCTTGGGACAATTGAATTGATGTTTTAAAAGCAGAGATCCTCAATTCGCACGTGTACGGGAAAAACATAAACTACTTGATTCTTTAGACACTACTGACTTTTGTTTTCGAACAAAACAAAGAAAGGATCACCGGAGTACAGCCATTGTATATATTGCACCAGTTCTTTCTCCTATATACATCTATGCACATGGTTGCATCATTTGCTGTCCCCTCGAAGATTTTCTAGTTAAACACCATATATATTTTCTCGTTCAATTATATTATGTCATAAATTAATTGGCGGATGATTATTTACTTAATTGTTTTACTAATTTTTATCCCTTTCACGTTGCAGACTTTCAGTTGATAACAACAGGAAACTGCTATTGGTAAATATAAGATATGTTTCTGGTTAAACTGAATGTAATCTATTTCACTGTACCCGTTTTAAAAATAATATAATCTGAAACGTAACGAAATTTGTAACGAAATTTACTTTCTAAAAGCACGGAAATGAGGAAATTAAGTTGATTAAAACTCGGAAAACAGTTTCAGTGTCGACATTATTCAGATATACAGCAGACAGCAGCCAGTATATAGATATTTAGTATTGTGTGAGTAACAAAACCTATTAAACTTTTCCAAAAAAGGAAATTTTATATATTAATTAGATATCCTATAGCATTGTGGAGAATTAATTTTGATATATATATATATATATATATATATATATATATATTGGGAGACAAGAACGCTGTATAGAAATAATGTTTAATTAAGAGTTTTAATCAAATCAAATGTAAACTTCAGTTGCAGGACTTATTTTCATAATATTAACAAGTTAATATAAGTCGTGGTTTCAATTTATCTTTTAGATTTAGTTATTTTTTGAAACGCTTTTAACGTGTACATCTGAAATTAAAAACTGAAACCACTACCCCCTCTCCAAAAGTATGTTTACTAGAACGACTAATATATATTAAATATTTATTGCGTATATATTACTATCTATTTACGTAACCTCAAATACTCTGAAATACCTCAAATATCACAAATCACCTCTGTCAATCACCTCAATCATCAATCACTTCAATCGGCTCTGTGATTGACAATATACGATTATGATCGAGAAAATTCGAGCACGTGCTCCGGCGTTTACAAATTTATTGGGACTTTAATATTGCAACGACGACCACACATGGAACCTGCAGCGTCGTGGCGTCGTACAATGACAGTGCTAGCTTGACCTATTTAATACACTAACGGAACTCCCACACGCGACGCTGCTAATGGGGAGCCTAGCGACTATCACAAATGGCGCAAAATTTTCTCACAGATTAAAAGGCCTTCGGAAAATCGTCCTAGGGCGCCAGGCCAGTTTAATGTAAGATAGCACTTCTGAACAGATGTTGTTGTTCCTCCGGTCCTCAGAAATCTTCTGAGGGTCAGATAGCTGCAGTTGGCAAGTAAACCAGGTGTCCTATATCTTGCGTGTAGCTACAATAAACTTATTTACTAATCAGTAAAACACCATTAAACTTTTAACAAAACCATCTATTATTCTGTAGATGAACAGAGAAAGGAATATAATGACGCACAAGAAATATTTCAATAATAATCAAAAGAATAAATGTCCAATTATAAATATCAAACTAAATCAATGTCGCAATGATAATAATAATAAGCAAACCAAATTAATCAAACGGCGGAATAACTATTATCACAACAATATTTAATATATTAAAGAAAACGGCGCATATAAGTGGTATAGTAATATTAGTCACACGAATTAGGGCGGTGCATGTAATGCAAATTATTTAAATAAGTAAAAAAAGCAGTTACTAGTGATTGATAAACAATTCACTAACGCGGGATAGGTAAATGCAATAATTCTGAGGCAAACGGTGGGTACGGAACGAGATTCGGAAATTCACTAATGTAATACCCCGAAGTTCGGTGATGTTACCATACTCAGCGGGTCGTGCAGCATGAACCAGAGCCCAACATAAATGTAGCGCCCTGAAGTGAAAGGTTAAAAGGAAATTTCGCAATACCCCGAAATATGATTGTCTTGCCGGGTGACTAGCTCTAGCATATACCAGAGCTGATCGCAATAGAAGCGTGCCCAAGTCCGATGACGTTGTCTATGCACAACATTGATACAAACCACAACTATACTCTAATTAGAAGGGTAAGGAATTTTTAACAACACTCCTAAATTCGTTGGCGTTGACCAGTGACTACTTCTGCGTATACCTAAGCTGCACACTTACACAACGCCTCTAAACCCGGCGACGATATATGTGCACAACAGCGGTATACTCCACAATTATACATTACATTCAGGCGGTAAGGAAGTTTATCAACACCCCTAAGTTCGTTGGTATTGACCGGTGACTAGTTATAGTATATATCACAGGTGAACACACTTAAGGAATGCCTCGAAGCTCGTCAACGTTACTCGTGCACCACATTGGCATAAACTACAATTATACACTCTAATAAGCAATATGGACAGGAATCACGGTGTAACTTGTGTACAGGAAACAGGTAGTGGAAAAAATAAAATAAAGCCAAAATCTAAATCAAACATGCAAAATACTAAACAATATATGCTATGCGATGTCTCTTACCTAACTTAGTTTATCTCGTTCGCGTCGCTCGGTTCGGCGGTGTACCTGCTGACTGCTGATTTATTTTTCAAAATTTCGGATTGAAATCTTCGAAAACAAATCGAAAACTCACTCATATATTGCTAAAATAGCTCTATTTATAGGCAAAAATTCCAAGCGTAAAATTGGTCTCCGTGCGTACAGCTGTTAATCAACCATCTCTTAGCGCCACACGCAATGCGAAACATACAGACATTTATGCGACACACGCGCATAGCTCCTGCGTCTATACCATATCAATACTGCACACATAGGTACACATATCAGCAGCTACCAGCTACCAACTACCCAGACGGAATCGAAGCGCGGCAACAATAATAATAATAACAAGAACCTTCGTTAACAAAGTTTTTATCTTACGCATTTAATAAAACGGTTATACATATGTTTATAAAATAAATAAATAAATGATGAGCAAATTCTTATTATTTAACAATAATGGAAAAAAACGTATTTAATACATTCCTAGCAAGTATTTATAATCATCTTTACTTTGAAAGGAAAAAGATTCGTTAATATTTATTTCCTACAAATAATAATATATTTACAGACAGACTTTCCGGCATACGGAATTCTCTTTTATACATCGATTGTCCCTAAATTACTTATTATTTACTCCTAACAAAAGGCCTTTGTTACAATATTATCATTTAAACAACATGCGTCATCTATCGTCCAATGCAAACTATTATAGGCAAACAATGACACAGAAATCTGCATTACCGATCCGGCATACAAATCCGGCATACATTCTACCAAATGAGTAATCGGAATGGTGAATTCGCCGGACCCTACTGAGGAAGATGTCTTTGAACTGGGCAGAAAGAAGCCTTTGTTTTCCTCTGACATGTGGTTTATTTTTGAAGTATAAAATATTTTTGAATCAACAATGTTATTTATATTTTAAAATTTAATACTTTATCTGTTGTGAGACTATTCCGTGCTTAAACAGCATTTGTTTACTTTAAACATCCAATCGCTTTTAGAAACTTTTTGATATAATTACTAACATATGACAAATTTATGTTTCGCCAACTCATCTTGTAACATATTCTAACAACAGGGTTATAGTATAAATATAATAATAGATAAAACTTTTATATTAAATCAAACACAGTAATTTAATTTAGTCCTTCATTACAAAATTCGACTCACTAAAATAATTTCATTTAGTTTTAGAGGAAATGCATAAAACGTGGAAGATAATTTCTGTCTATTTTACTTCTCTAAAATACCATTCTGCAGTGTGTATAAAATTCAGCACATGCACTAAAGTCATTATTGGGATACTTTGTAAAAACCATTTTGTTTCCCATCCTTTTCACATATTTTTGTCAAAACATACCGCAAACAAGGCAACGTTCACAGGAGCGTTTACAAATGTAATACGATAAAATATATGAAATATATGTTTATTTTTATGAACAAATATTTTATAAATAAACATAAACAAATTTTATAATTTTTGACGAGATATTACTTTTTTATCTCGTATATGCTTGTTTTTAGCTAATGCCCATTTATTTGTTTATTTCCTTCTGGAATAGAATAATTTAATGCCTGTTTTTGAAATTGGAATGTTTACAGTTGTCATATGGTATACATCCAGTATAAATAGTATAACATATCTTATTTATAAATAGTTTACACATAATATGGATTTACCTATAGCATTTACCTGTAGGCTGATTATTAAATAAAAGCTTACAACCCATACAGGCATATGCACCCTCATACATGTCAAAAAGTAACAGAATGCGATGGCTGAGATAGAAAAACCACTATAAAAGCTTAAGCAACATTTCAAGCTTAAGCAAGTTAAGCATAAAAGCTTAAGCAAGTTTTTTGCACTCTAAGTATTCTTCAAAACTGTAGGAACTATTTACGATTAATACTTGTTTCACTATTTGTTTGAACTTTACTGCAGTCAGTCGAAGAACCTCAAGAGGTATACGGTTATATAACTTCTTAGGAAAGTATGTAGGGCCATTTTGCGCTTTACCCAATCTACTTAATCCATACTTATATTATCCCGAGAGCGAGTACTATATTATGTTTATCGCCCACAGTGGGATATTCGTTAAAATGTTTTCTAATATTATATAACAGCGATTCAAAAATTTATAAAGTTGGAAATGTGACGATCCCACAATCGGAGAACGTTGCCACATGGTGGTTTTGAGTTTTTATCATCAGACGACTTTGAGAATTTCGATTTATTAAGTATAGCTTCGGAATCCAGCATAGGTTATATACTGGAAGTTGACATAGACAATCCCCACACCTTGCATGATGATCATAATGATCTGCCTTTCCTGGCAGAAACTATAGTCCCATCCACATTAAAATTTAATCAAACAAAATTAATCCCCAGTTTAATGAATAAAATCAATTATGTAGTGTATTATCGTACTTTGCAATAGGCTGTGGAAAATGGCCCCAAAATTTCAAAAATCCTTGAATTTTAAAATACAACCAGTCCAGGTTGGAACCTTATATCACACTCAATACATCTATATGTTAAGCTGCGAGTTCAGAATTTGAAAAATATTTCTACAAATTATTTAACAACGCCATGAATGGAGAGTCACAATTTGGGAAGATCAAGGGAACCATTGTGGAAGTCGCGGTCTGATTGCCAAAATAAATTTCCGCGATACATCCATTTTTTTTCAGAAACTCTTTCAGCTATTTACTTACAACGTCTCAAACTAATTTATGACGAACCAATATATATATATATATTGGGTTTGCTATACTCGATTTATCTAAATGGCCCATGTATGATTTCTCTTATAAATACTTCAAGCCCACATATGGTAACAATGTAAAGTTTTGTTATACGGATACAGATTCATTCACATTACGCATTCAAACCGATAATCTATACAACATCCTCTAACTGAATTTAACAAAATTCGACACTTCCAATTACTCTCCTTCTAATCCCTATCAGATCCCACTTCAGAATAAAGCAATGCCCGGACTTATGAAGGATGAATATGGCACTAGACACTTGTTTGAATTCATTGGAATATGTTATAAGGAAGAAAAGCATAGATTTCAATTTCATTACGTGGTGCTTCAAGATAGAAGAATATGCATCAGATAAATTGTTAAAGATACCGGCTTGCTATAACATATCGTTCAGTACATAATTACAAGAGAATTAGATAAAGGTAGGCGGAATATGGGTCTCGCGAATGTTGACCAATTTGCGGTAGAAGAAAATTATCAATATTTTGAGATCACAATTGATATACGGGTCTGAACTATGGTGTAGAGAGTCTGAAAATGCTAAAAATAGAATTAATTATTCAAGCAGGTAATCATTGAAAAATGAGAATCATATATGAGACTACAAAGATAGAAAAAAATCCGATGGACTTTTGGGGGATGGCCATTTCTGCTATAAGGTATTTAAGCTTTATCAACACCCTCATTTTACTGAACATCATTGTATTTGAATAAGTGAATATACATTAACTCCGTTCTGAACCTATCATCGGACAAATATTGTTTGATTGAAAAGTCTATATATGTTACAAGTATGCGAGCTGTCAGTTGCAAGGTGTTTTTAGGTTAATTTGAAATATTTCTTAAATTAGATCTGATTGTCGCGATCTGTTTCTACAATTTTATTCCAATTAATGAAGACTATCACATTTTTTGTAGAGAAATCAGTTTTTGGTAAAAAAATACTGATTTCTCTACAAAAAGTTGGTAGTCTTCATTAATTGGTATAAAATTGTAGAAACAGATCGCTACAATCAGATATATTGTAAAAAATATTTCAAATTAACCTAAAAAAACACCTTGTAAATGACAGCTCGCATACATGTAACATATACAGAGTTTTCAATCAAACAATATTTGTCCGACGATAGGTTCAGAACGGAGTTAATGTATATTCACTTATACAAATACAATGATGTTCTGTAAAAGAGGGTGTTGATAAAGCTTCAATCCCTTATAGCAGAAATGATCATCCACCCAAAAGTCCATCAGAATTTTTTCTAGCTTTATAGTCTCTCATATATGATTCGCAATTTTTCGAAGATAACCTGTTTAAATATTTGATTAAATCTTAATTATATAAAAATGGCTATTATATATCGAGTGAATTTTGGATGTTACAGTAATAAGATCATGATTAAATTTTAAGAATATGTTGCAAATGTATGAGTACACTACAAAACGAATAACACCATGATGACTACGAGAGGAAAACAGACAGCCAATGAAAAGTATCAAATAGGAAAGCAAACAGCCAATGAAGACATCAAAGCCAGAAAGCTCTAATACTTCGAACATTTTATGAGACAAAAAATTTATCTGACAGGTAAAATAGTGGGAAAAAGAAGCCAAGGAGGAGATTGGCTGAACAATTTGAGATAATGGTTTGGGTAAACTTGAACGACAGAATCTCTCTTAAGAGATTCAGTTAATAATCTTATGAAAGCGAACATGATACATTCGATTAGTGGATTACAACCTGGTCCATTTGGGAAGTTGCTATGCCACCGCCAGGTCGGGATTCCAGAAGGTGCCTGGGTGATCCGCTGAAATTCGTTTGGGGAATAAGGCGTCCGCCCCCGTTAAGCGGGGTTCCAAAGACCTCTCCCTAAATATCGTATAAAAATGGAATAGAGTACACACACAATAAAAATCACACGTAAAATATAACAATTACCACCACTTTATTAAAAGTTTTAAATCAATAACAATATATTAAATCAACAAGAAATCAGTTAAAATATTTAACCTTCAACAATAAATAATTCATGTACTTAAATACAACATATAAAGGTTTTAACCAAGCATGTTACGAGCTATAAATTAAATAGCTTAAATTAATAAAATTACGTAATCCTTCCTAATAAATAAATAATATTAATCCAATCCGTGCCTGGAAAATTCAATAGATAAACAAATATGATTTCTGCTGCTGCTGCTGTATTAATCAAACGCACTATGCTATATCGCGATTATTGTTATGAACGAACACACCGTTCAGCGTACGTATAAGTGTAGGGGAATTAAATACATACGCTGTAACACACGCGCTTCCTAGGTTTAATATATATTACGTTTCCGTATATAATGTGTATGACGGTTTATGCTCGCCAGCTTTGTATGTATATATAGGGTGGGAATTATGTGGATATGCGAAAAGCATTTGCACTGTTCATACGCTCCAGCGTTATCTGTGTAAGAGACCGCAATGGGAACAAAAATAATAAGTGTTGGTTATTTATCGCTGCTGCATAAGCTGCTACGTTCTACTGTAACGAGTGAAGTAATGCTGAGAAAGGAATTGTGTATTACTTCCACGTAGGGTGGAATTAATACCGAGATTTCTATAGTATTTAGTGGGGAAACAGCATCGAGCAACCAATGTCGTGTAGTTGATTATACACAGACCCGTGTAACAGAGCAAAAGTTGAGTTAGGGCCAGTTCTAATTTCGAAAACTCGAATAAAAAACCAGCAGCAGCAGCGGCCAGCAGAGTGACCAGACAACCGAAGACAGCACAATGCCGAGACAGAAGGCAGAGCAACAGTCGCCGATATAAAAATACATTTGGTGAGCGAATTTATATACCTTACACTATTCTATTTATCACATGTATGCTGAATAGCTTTGTTACTTGTACCATCACACCTTTAGCCTATCTCTTACACCACTAGAGTGTATAAGGTCACTAGTACGCAATGCACCGGTTTTATTTTGTTTTGTTTTTAATAGAATCGCTACTGTTTATTTGCTAACTGCCATTGTTTGATATAATATAAATTTAATTTGACATTTATTCATTTGTTTATTGGTGACATTTAATTGAAAATATATATTTCTTTCTTTGTATATATTGTCTGGAAGACCAATAGATCTTATTTTGTTAAAATGTTAAATGCTGTTTTATTAATTAGCAGTTAGAATCTTTTCAAGGTGCCCACAAGAACGAGAACCTCTGGACATCTCACGTATTCGTAGCTACTCGTGTCAGTAAGCCCCTGAGGACCGGTGGAAAAATAAGATTGGTTAAAATGTGCGGTCTCACGTTAAACTAACCTGGCGTCTGAGAATACATATTTCCGAAGGCTGTTATATTCTGTAATAATTAAGATAATTGTTTGCGCCGTCTGTGCAGTCGCTAGGACTCGCCGTTAGCTCCGTCGGGAGCGAGAGTCTGTCACGAGGTATACCGAATGAAATGGGGTAAACTAATACTGTAAATTTTAACTATCCGATTATAAATGAAATAAATGCAAAACCTCAGTAACTTAATTAGCTAACTAAAATCAATGCTAATACTCTAAATGACTTTTGTAAAATGGATATTTATAGGTAGTCGCATCTGATAACAAAGTATAACAAGTTTCAACACCAACTCGCATTAATATCGTAAAAAAAATTCAAAAATGTTATCAAATTACAAAAAAAAAACGTTTTACAATTACAAAAACAATTACAAAATCTTGGAAGCTTTCTTTACAACATAAAACTCCCGCTCTAATAATAAGGTCTACTATGACGAGGACTTCATTCATCTTGAGTTGTAAATTGCAACTTTGTACTTCATTCAGCGTGATTAATCCTTGGTTCAATTTTACTGTGACCCTTTCTAGTTTGGATGCGATTTGTTGTTCAGTATTATTTACTATGGCGATGGCTGGTAACATAATTTTTGACTGCTCACTTGTTATGTCCATTAGCCGTTGTTGGTTTTGGTCCTGATTTCTTATATCCTGATAGACATCGTCATTTACTCCGAAGATGTAGGTAAGCATGTTTCCTAGAATGCCTCTTTTTCGTCTACTGATATGTAGTACATGCTCGAGGTTTTCAGAACTCTGTAATTTTTCTTCCAACTGTTGGTTTAATTCCAAATTACTATGGAGTATCGACGTGGTTTGGAGTAAAACGCACAGCTCTAATGCTAACTTGATCATTTCATTTATTACATCTAATCAGTCTTTTTTATACTACATCTAAAGGCACCTCTACACTATGGCCCATGATAAGCCACTGCACACCATCACGATTGTATAGAGATGGGTTGGCTTGTAGAGGCCGCTAGTGGTAGATATTGGAAATGGTAATGACGAACGATGGCTTTCGAACCGGTTATTCTCTAGACAACAAAAAGAGCCATTATGCGCAAACAAAGTGTGTTCCACACGGTGGGGTGGCGTAAGGTGTGGGCGTAGGCACGTACGTGGCGTGTCCCCACAGTGGGCCATTATTGGCCGGCCAATTCATCTTGCTTCTGCCGTGTCAGTTTAATGGTTTACGATTATCAAAATCACAAAGTTAAATTGAAATGAACAATGAACAATAAATTGAAATGAAACAAAATACCCGGACTAAATGTCGAATCCTAACCCCCCCCCCCCCTTTTTTTTTAAAAAAAATACATAAATTACCACAATAAGAACAAAACATAAGATACTGAAAATATTGATATATCTATATAGCA
>WYDF02044038.1:0-12347 GCA_009867245.2 Adranes taylori | reverse complement strand
CGGGAGTGTACTCAACAAATTCCTAAAGTTTCATGTCGATCGGATGGATGGTGTAGTCAGGCATAAAGGACATACAACAAACATACATTGATTTATATATATATAGATAATGAGAATATAAAAACTTGACAGAGTAGCTAACGTAGACGAATGTACATATAGAATTAAATATATTTAATTATTATAAAGGTATATTTAATTTTTTATCGTTATAACAATCAATAAAATTTCTATTTGAGATAATTTTGAATATTTTATTTAAAGGTGGTCACTTGATTGTCGGTGATGTCGTTTGGGGTAAAATACAAGGATTTCCTTGGTGGCCCGGGAAGGTTCTCACGATAACAAGTTGTGAGGACGAAGGCCCACAGGCTCATGTCGCATGGTATGGATCATCAACTTCATCACTGATTCAGTGTGATCAGTTAAGCTTATATTTAGAAAATTTTAAAGTAAGTATTTTATTTATTAAATGTTTAAAAACTTTTATAGTTTTTTATAAAAGTAGACTATGTATTACTTGTATAATCAGAGTGTTGAGTAGTAGTTAATATATCTGTACACCAGACCTGGCCAACCTTTTTGGAAGCAAGGGCGCAATTAAGAATTTTTAGAGACGTTTCAGGCGCAATAATATCTAATGGAGCATGATGGATCGGTCGCGGTCGAGAGGTTTGCCACCCCTGCTCGACACTAATGATTAAAATTTTTAGCGTTGCTATTTTTTGAGTAATTTAGATTTTTTTGTCAAAGAACACCGTTTTTTGGTTGATGCTTCAATGTAATATCCATACCTAAACGAATTGTCAGAAAAGTCTATAAAAGTGGTAGTTTACAATTGGAGCATGTTGGCCTTCAAACTGTTTAATGAAATGTTTCATTACGATGTTAGTAATCGTTAAATACTTATAGCCCTGAATCATTGGAGTAACTGCTTCGTATTTGTAATAACATATTTATATCATTAGTACGTACAAACGCCATGAAACGTCATACATGCTACCTTGTTTGTATAATAGTACAATTGCATCTTCAATACCTATCATATTTTTTGCTTGCTAGTTTCTATTGGATTAGAATATATCTCCTTGGTCTTTGGTGTGTAATACGGAATTCAATGCCGATGACGCATACACTTGTCCAAACACTGTAGAAACATTCTTGCATTCGCGTTTTCACGTAAATGATTCGTAACCACGCTGTTATCGAGTCTTCTCATACTCAATGCTTTATGTGAACTTTCATTCTTCACTCAGCGGTCTTCGATCACGATGATGTGATTTTTTTCAATAATTTCCTCTATGCTTGTCTATTGAACGTGTGGACTTCGTTTAGTTTAAACGAGTCGGCCTCTTTGAAATATTTTGATCCAGAAGTTAATGGTTCTTGAATCCTCAAGTAATAAGTCCAACTCAGTAATATCAATTTTGCAACTTTTAAAAAAGAAATATTTTATAAAGAAAGGTTTTGTTGGTACTATCACGAAGAAAAGTATTGAAGAAAGGTATTGTCACTTCTCCGCTGTCAAGCGATAAATTAAGCATCGCCGCTAGTTGCAATTTTGACAAAATTCGTTTGAAGGAAACCATTTTATCAATTGCAACGCCCTCTCATAAATTTGTACCATAGTACTCATATATATGAATTCGGATGAAGTTTCTGCTATGAATTCGCTTTCTTGATATTGTTGGTTCTGAGGTTGTAAGGTTTTCTTTTTCTCAATATTTATAGGCTTTATGTACCTAAAATGTTATTAAACTTAAGTCGTCTTTACTCATTATGTTGTGATTCATGATTTTGACGTTGTTTCTGTGTCGTTGTCATATAATACTAGATCATCTGCAAGCATCATACTTTTTCCCAGTTATTTATTCTTTTATATATGGTTACTTTTGTATGTATCCTTCAAAACTTTATATTTTCTTTCTTATAGCTTTTCTCATGTGAAATATTTAAAGATTTAATAGAATATAGATTTTCTATTAATATTGTGCTGTAACAATGTCATATATTTATTAACTCTTCACTCGGCAATTATTTTAAACATTTAGACACGTTACAATAAGAGAAAGCGTGGTACCTATCGCGAAGCCATTCGGCAAGCGACAACTGAGGCGCGTGAGAACACAGAACTGCATTTACGCAAGGCGAATCTATTACCATCAATAACATCACCATCACGAGGTGGGACGACGCCATCTAGTGCAGCTATTATCAATGTCGTATCACCAGCTCTTGCATCACCTCGAGAGATAGATGTCTTCTCATGATTTCACTATTCCTGGACGAATTAAAAATATTTATTTGATACTATGCAAATTGGACAAATCTAGAGTAAGTTAATAATCATTGAATATTTATTTTAATTATTATTTTGTCAGTATTTATTGAAAAGAGGAATATTTCTTTTGGATTTTAGCATACTAATAAAAGCTTTTAAAGATGTTTATTTATGCTAAAGTAAATAGCTTTCAAATATCAGTCTTCTAGAGAATGATTTTTAGTTATACAGTAATAAACGTATTTACCAGTAGTATTAATAACCTCAATCGTGGTGTTCCGGTCGATCTTTGATTGATATTTAGTTGATTGACAAACAATTTGTAATTCAATTATAAGTCTTTGATCTTTTTCTTTTTGTAAGATCACATGTAGGTTTGGGATCTATCATCGTATTTGTAGGTTCATTCCTAGTTAATTTTTCAAAAATTTCTTGGCTCTTTAATTCCTCATAACCTATAATAGTTTAAGATTATTGTTCCTAGTTATTTCAGGTGCGCAATTCCAAGATCAACTGCGCCCCAAGATGTGTATACAGTTGCTCATTCATTACACTTCTGCACAATTACTAGGACATAACTATTAATGACCATTATTTCTGCCTGGAAGACTGTGGTGTCTGTTACGTGTAACGAACAGACTAATTCTACAATTAAAATAATAGTTTCATATCTTGGGATATCACTCAAGGTTCTCTACTATCTATAGACTTTTTCTGTATACAATTCTAACGATTGTTCAAATCATAGCTATTGGTATCGAAACTTTTTTCAATCAAACGAAATATTCGAGGAAACAACTGAGGATTTTAAATATCTTGTGCTATTTCCCAGCTTTAATTTGGTTGTTTACGCTATTATCTTAGCAGTTATCATTACCCCTTCGTCACAAGCAAGTTAATGGAAGCAATCTTCCATTGCATTTCTAGATCATAAATTAATTATACTCAACTATTTAATTTTTCCAATATATGTACGAAGGTAGTTTGACGGAAATGTAGCCTAAGTAAGAAAACGCACGATTTTTGTTTTTTATCATTTATTTGTCGCTCGATTTATTTGCCCCCTTTTAAAGCAATACACTTGTCAAGACGTCTTCCAAACTTCTTCATCCCTTCCGAAAAGTAATTTTGCTCGAGCTCGTTTGTTGCAAAATGGCGCCCTCCGAGCCATTTTTTTAGGTTTAGAAACAGGAATAAGTCGCAAGGGACTAAATCTGGTGAATACGGTGAGCAGGTAGGCAGGTATTTGTGAGCAGGTACGTTGTCATGATGAAACAAAACTTTTGTGAGCCAAACCAGCGCGTTTTTCTTCAATTCGGTATCGTAACGGTCCAACAATGCTGCGTAGTAATCGCCAGTTATGGTTTTACCCTTTTCCAAGTAATCAATAAGAATAATGCTTTACGCATCCCAAAAAAACAGCCATCATCACCTTGCTGGCCGATTGGGTTGTCTTTGCCTTCTTCGGTGGGCCTGAGCCGCTTTTTCTCCACTACTTTGACTGCTGTGGAGAAAATTCTTCGGATCACGTTTTATCTTCGCCAAATGTTTGGGTACGATGGCATTTACACGCTGTACGCAATTGATATGTTTGCAGCATCTGCTATTATCATGGATTTTGATTCGATGGTTTACTATAATCATATCATGGATTTTGCTGACAATATTTAAGGGCCCTGGATGGTCATCATCAAAAACACTCGTATAACCACGAACAAATTCAGCTTTCACAAATTTAACTGTTGCTAGCGACGGTGCAGACTCCCCATAGCAGCATCGAGTTCGGCTGTGATTTCTGCATTGTTTTCCCTTTCTTGTGAAGGAACTTAATCAGTGAACGTTATTCGATTTTTTCCATTTTTCAAAAACACAAAAGTTGCTTGTTTGCGACGGCTGTAAAAACCAAACTAAAACCAAAAACCAAACTTTAAGGCAAATAATGATAGTGGCCGAGTTTGAGCAATCAATAAAATTTTTGAAAAGTTTTTAATAACATCCTGTTTATTTTTGTACGCTGATAGCTCTGTCGATTCTTGTTAAATTGGTACCAATATGTTTAACAAATACTACGAACGATAAAATCAATAGAAGCAAATATTTGATTTTATGTGATTTCCTAGTTAATACTGTTGCAGTTTAATACATATTATACTCTGAGACGGGTCCGACGTGTAATTGTGGAGGACAAGGGATTTAAACTGATCACATATCTACTGAATTCAAATATATCTATTTAAGTTTTAATTGCAATTTTTAGCCCCCTCCCATAAAACCTCCACTCACTTGTGTTTTAAAATGACATGTAAATCAATATGTAGATATATGCAAAAATTATTATTCCTATTTTCGTACAGTAAGTAAATTCATGTTCGATTAACGAAGTGTTAATTTTTTAATTGTGTCGTACAGTAAGCTTACCACAGAGAACTTTGCTTCAGTTTGCTTCCATAGCAATAGAAGTGCGTTTATCGACTGTTGCTATAAACAAGTTTGCAACTAATTGAATATTAAATTAATGAACTAGTTATGAGGTAACATGATCAACAATAAATAGATCGATCATTGGTTTATAAAGTATATAGGAAAACTTCGGACTCCCAGCATTTGCAACGTGAGGTGATATTAAAGTAAGATGCAATATTTTTCTTAGATATATGTATAACTTTCTTAATCTAAGGTTTGAAACTTTACTGCTTCAAATAGAAGAAAATTGTTTTTGTAAAAATAGATACAAATTTAACAATCTTATATATAAAAATTCAGCCTGTGTATGTTTGTGTTCGCAAAACTCGAAAACTACTCGATCGATTGACTTGAAATTTTGACCACGTTGCATTTACTCCCAATAAGAATATATACTTCCTGGAACATGGGAACACATATTTTTGAAATTTTGACACAACGGTGCATTCGAATTCGCGCGTGTTTTTGTAGTAGGGTTATGGTTAACTTTCCAATTCATTTGATAGTAAAATATAAATGTTATAACATTGTTCTAATTTTTGTTTTCTTTTCATTTCAGATCTATTTCGCGCATTTTGTTCGATATCACATTAGTTTTCTCATTATGTATCACCAATCAACGATGCGAAAAGGGATAAAAAGAGTATGCATTTCTTTTGCAGCTTTTCAACACTAGAAGTACAATTTATTTATTAAAAATATTAAATATTTTGAATAATATATTTATTACCGGAAAAGGTAAAACTTTAATATTATTTAATCTTGAATAAAATATCACATTTTTACTTATATACTTCATTGGATTTGAGAAATTGAATTGAATGTCCTGGTGACTTTTTTTCAATTATATATGTATGTCCAAAATATTTATGAAACAAAAACTTCAGTAGTATCATGTCGAGTAAAGCCCAAATAGTTATTATCTGGTGTTATACTCCAACATAATTATATTATTGGCAGCGTACACTTATATGCTATCTCTTTCTTTCACATTTCTACCTGTTATCGTTTTTATATTACTGTAAGCGTTGGGATCGCTCGAGAATAAGTTACTCAAGTACTCGATCATTCGAGAAATCTACATTCGATTATATAAATTTTGAAGTAATCAAACTAATAAATCTGTGGTCAAGATCTATCTGTTATACAGCTAAGTTATACTCTTTTACCAATTGCTTATTAATAGGTTTTGATCTTCGCTATCAAATGTATCCGTATATATGTTTCAAGATATAGACATACCTTCTGCACCACTGTTCACAACACTCGTTTCGGATATCAGAATTCATTTAATATTATCTTTAATAAATATTTATTTAATTTAGATTATTTTATGACAATTTGTGTTTTCTTAATTGGAATAACATAAATATAAACATATATTTATAGTTTACAGTATTAGACTCTTGCAACGAATTCCTTGTTTACATACTGCTTTAAATCTATTAACAATAGAACGTACGCTCATTTTGTTTTTGCCTCTCAAAAAATGGAGAAAATATTCTGAACTGGACAAAATGGTAGTAATTATAGCCAATTTTGTGTCCAATTCTGTTAACTATTTTTAGTCTATATTTTCTACCAAAATTACTATTGCAAAATTCTGTGATCTGCTCTTCTTGTCAATAATTCTCCTTAAATTTCCAATAGGATTCAGCTGTAGTGATTGTGCAGGTCATGTTTTGCTTAACTACTGAGTTTTAGGGCATTATTTCTCCAGGCAATGCATTAAACAGCTTTAACTTTATCTTTGTAAACAAGTTTAGTGCGCTTAATTTGCTGCAAAGCCCCAAACCAAATCCCGAAAAACAATCCCATACTAGTACTGAATTCAGTCTTTTGATTCAGTCTTCCTCAAAAGTCCTTTAATATGCACGAGCCCATCACTTTTGAACATGTTTGCTTTCACTTCCTCGCTGAGCGCTATCGTTTTCAAATCGTTAAATCCAATGTTAGGAGCTTTGGGAAGCTTCAATATGGTCAATAATTTTCTTAGAGAGAAGTTTTATGGCCAGTCGTTTATTTTCATCTTTCTTTCGAATAGTTCTGGTTACTGTTTTTGACCAGGAAAATAAAATTTCTACTCTTTACAAATTCATATCTAAGAAAGATACCAAATTTTATGTTCGGTTTAATATGTCTCGAGATAAATATAATTTATTACAGGAATTTAGATTTTTCTCTAAAGATGGATGATGATCGGTGATTATTAAAAATTAATAAATACACTTTTAACCAATATTGTACATAAAATATACTTAACAAGATACTAACAAAACCGAACGAAAACTACTTTACACATTTCGCGTTAGTGATAATCCTAATTGGACTGTGAGTGAAAATTAATTCAAATAGATCGAGATTATTAAAATCGATCGAGTACTTAGTACCGCATAATTTAAATTTTTTGATTCCAACACGTGATAATTTATCATTGTAATTTATTGAACTGTATAATTGAAATCTATATGAACAAAATCTTTTGTGTTTTTTATACAGAATGTATCAAAAATAATTGTATTTTTGCACTAGAAAATTTTTAAGTTCCAAAATTTATGGATTTGAGAATAAAGCTAGGCTAGAAGATAAATTCGTGAGTTGAATTATTTTTAAAGATTATATAGATTGTTGTAATGATGGCCAAAAGAACTTCGTAAAGTCTTAAGGGCGCCACTGGATGAGAACATATTTATGAATGTGATGTTATTATTGGTCATATTATAATATGTAATGAAAGTTAAACAATAATTACTGTAGTAACTATTATTTTTTTACAAAGCAAATAATAATTGGTGTGTTCTGAAACTATATAGTATGTGACTATCATTACTAAATAGAACATAAAGATAAATTTCCCTCCGATAAAATATGCTTTAAAATAATGGCACTTTTGTGTTTGTTTATGAATGTGTCGATGGTTTGCTACTAAAAATTAATAGAACGGGCCTCTTGACATTTTCTCAGATTTGTAAATACATAAATTATGTTTTCAGTTGCTTAAATAACATAGTCACTTATTTAATGTATCACTCTCAAAACTTATTTCGTTATTTTTTCTGCATTGTTATTTATTTTCCGAATTCACAATTGCGATTGAATAAGGCTACGTACAGATATGCACTAAACACAGTACCGTAAGACATCCAGTAAACGATGCAGTAAATTTTGAGGTATCACATAATATCTTCTCGTAACATCATCGCATAGCATCCAGTGGTATTTAAAATATACAAATAGTGACGCACTTTAAGTGCATGACGTTCAAAGCCGACAAGCACAAACATTTACTATACCGTGTTACAGGATGACATCCAGACTTCATACGCTACAATGCTATCATGTGTGTTGCATGTCTTTACGTATTCTACCAGATTCCATGTGCTATCTTTTTAATAAGAATTATATTTTATTTTAATAAAATTATGGAGTACCTTATGTGTATTGATAAATATATTTATTTGATATTGATATAATATTTATATTTTCTTTTAGAATTATGTCTTTGTAAAAATATGTAATTATAATTATCAAAGTTAAACCAAAAATACTAATGTTACTAATTATCTGTGAACATTACACTTTAATTGTCATTATATTTGTTATTAAAAAAAAAAACTTAAATTTGACGTACGGCTGAGTGTTTTTAAAAATGCTAATCTATATATGAATATTAGCCAATAAAATAGAGTGGAAAATATTTTAGGGAATAACATTTATTTTCTAATAAAATCTGTAGATAATTTATAGATTACAAAAGTGCGTCAAAAAATTGTAGTCAGGGTTTTAATCTTAAGCAACACATAGGCTTAAATACGAAAATATTGTAATACAAATTTGTAAAATATCAATTAGGTTTATATTTCATTTTATTGTTAAAAGTTGTTTATATTATTGTACCCAGGTTTAAGTAATCAATATAACTGTGATTTTATTATGTTAAATTCTAGAATAGTAATATCAATTAATACTGAATTTAAATATTGGTTTTATTTCATATATTTCTATTATAACTTGGTCTTTATAACATTTTATTTTTGCTACGTTGGATATTATATCACTTATTTTGTGACTGGTATCGAAGATCTGTAGTTGTCAAATTTTGAGTAATTTATTCAATCTAGCAATCAATCTTTGATAAGCTTTCGGAACTAAAGTTGAATGCATTCTAAATCCGGAACCCTTAAACGCCATTTAAAGCATCTTAGCATTCCGAATCATGAATAACATGGCCCAGTCCTCAACTGGAACGCTGGAGGATAATTTAGGCACATAACTTCGAAAGGAAGGGTTGCTGAAAAACGTGTACTGCAGATTAATATTTCACAAATATTGACAGTACAATGTCACAATTATGTTTTATCTTTCAGAAGATGTTATGGTTACAACAGGAAATATGGATAGATAATAAAGGAATAAAACAATTTAAGTTATGCAATATATTAGCTTCAATACATATTATTAGATCGAATTTATAGATAGGATATATTTATATTGAACTAACTATATTTTCATGACTTCTAACATAGTTATATACACACTGAATGTAAAACTATTACAATATATAAATGTTAAAGATTTAGCAGTAAAGTGTGTTCCTTATTAACGTCCCAAATCTTCTGGATTAAACATACCCTGTAAAATAATACAATCATACAAAATAATGTCAAAAACAAAATGTAATGCATTTTATATAGAGGCTACTTCTTTAGAATATATAAAGATGTACAGTTTTCTAAATGTTAAGCAAATTAATGTTTGTTAGTTTAATGTGATTAAGATGTATTAAAAAATGAACTAAATAAATATGTCGAGCAATTTTAGTATAAAAGAAAAACTAACGTCAAAATACTAAACTACAATAATACAATTTTTCTACATAACATGTGCATTGGTCGAAACATTATTTCAAGTGAAAATTTCATTGACATTAATTCTCTTAAAAAGTCTGCAGAAAACCAGACCAAAACCTAAAAATGGGCCACACCGCAAATTAGAAAAGAATACTGGTTGAGAATGTTTGTATTAAATAAAGCAAATGTTACACGCCTAGAAAAAATAGAATACCACAATATAAATACAAAGATGCTATACTAAAAATTCAGAAACTGAGCAAAGTGTTTATGGATATTTTAACTAAGGCAGTAAAAGATCTAAAACAAGAATATTCTAATTTCATGCGAGACATA
Source organism: Adranes taylori (assembly GCA_009867245.2). Lineage (NCBI taxonomy): Eukaryota > Metazoa > Arthropoda > Insecta > Coleoptera > Staphylinidae > Adranes > Adranes taylori. Next base: position 2,417 of record WYDF02044038.1, on the reverse strand, counting down.
GTAATGATGCAATAATTTAAGTTATTTCTAAAATCTTGGGGGATTTATCCTTCAAAGATTCGGAAGTAATTCTATTGGTACAAATAAAAGTCATAGTTGACACGCCAAGTGTTAAAACTATGTACATATATACAATTTTTTTAAACACCACATAGGAAAACTTGCTTATTTAAACAAAAAACGTTCATTTCGGTAAATGTATTTGCAGTATGGAATAAATTAGTGGGTGTTGTACTCCATTCTTATCAATTGTGCTCTTTTTGAGAAACGTAGTTCAAAGATACGCCACTGCATTTTCTGTACTTCCCAAAAATATAAAGTTTAAATATACAACCTTTCGGATCATTGAGTTAACGACTTTTAAGTAGTACTCGTTTTAGAGTTCGAGGAGCACCCTGAAACAATTACGTCAAGAAGCTGCTGTGAGAAATATAAAACCCGTCTGTTTTCAAAAGTAAGCTATCTTGCTTTGATTCCAGCTTTGAAGTGCACGTTACAATTGTACGATCGGCATGGCATCACTTAAATTTTTAAGTTTGTAAAAGTGCCTTAAGCTTCTGCTAGTGTTTTCTTTTGTAGCATAACATTAGAATCTTCTTATAATCTATTTTGGTCACCATCAGGCACCAGTTTGATAAAAGTGCAGATGCAAAAGTTGCTATATTTAAAAAATATTTTATTTTATAATATAGAGATTTTTGACAAATTCGCGCCGTTAGTTTTAAAGAACAAACTAATTTGAAAGAATCCAGTTCGAGGATGTACGATAAATTACAAAGAACACGCTTGAAAACTTTTATAAAAGTTGTCATGGCTACAATGAGGAATGGTCGGCCAACTTCAATGAATAAAATTTCTTAAAACACGTTTTTTCAACAGTAACATTCATAAAGAAAGAATCGAAAGGTGTTGTTATTGATATACATAGCATAATTTCAAATATGAATTAGATTCTATACACGCAAGATTAACAAATCTAGATATCAACGATGGAACATAAATAACGATGGAATTGAAACTCAAATGCCTCAAAGAAAAACTGTTTGATACCACTTTACATCATGGACTTGAACCACCTTTAGAAAATACACAATATATAGAAATTATCAAAAGCAGAATACATCTTACCCTTGCTCGACGTAAAATCGAATCTTTACTGGCATCGTATGGATGATCTTTTGATGGTATCTCTAATACTGCAGGTATTGGCTGTGTGTGTCCATCAATTACATGTCGTATCATTTCTGCAATATTCTGATTGATCAAGATGATATCTACATCATCACGCTTCAAGAAACGCTTGAAACAATCTTCAATCTCACTTACGGCTGTATCTGAAGTACAAATATATTTCTAATTGCCTAATATTTTTATGAATGTCAACGAATCTTACTTTTATCAACTACGAGAAAATTCGGGTGCCTGTTTTTATTTATTTCACCAACTCCACCCAAAAGAAATCCAACACACGTATCCTGAAAAAATTAATGTTACTAAGCCAAATATATTCAATTGAGAAATAAATTACCTCGTCACCGATTACAGATATTAATTTACCCTTGATAGCAGCGTGTAAAGCCATTTTTCATCTAATTCTTTGAAAAGTTTAATTTTGGAATCATGTGACTGTAAAATTGTTAAGAATATGCAACCAACACTACACAATTATGTTTTAACAAGGATTGGGCAAATGAGAGCAATGTTCATGAGAATAGAATATTGAAAATTTTATTATAGAAATACATATTGAAATTATTATTTTAGAGGCTCTCTATTTATTTATCTCACCGAGATCTAATTATAGTCAGACTACAGCTACATTTTAACAACTGTCACGAACTAAGTTGTTCATGAATTATTCTGTGGCATTAATTTCTTGTGCAGTGTCGTTATAGTGTAAACAGATACTATTTTCTTCCTTTCTTATTTATAACGTTGGCCTATTTCCGTTCCTAGGACCAATCGCCGACGCGATCAACCATAACTTCATTCCATAGGTTCGAGCGATATAAAAATAAAGAACGTCTGCCTTGACTGCTCAATCACTATACACGTGCTTTTTTTTATATAACTTTTTTTTTAACGGAGGATAAGAATCCCTAATATGCTCGAAAGGTTAGGTAACAGAGGTAGTTAGTGCTAACCCAGGATACACAGGAGAACAATCTTCTCGATCCGGGGTCTCGGCGAACCCTTACACAAACCAGAAGAGGCCTCAAGTGTTAGTAATATGCTTAAATAGATAGAGAAATCCCAAAGGAAAAATGTAAGACTGAAATCACAGTTTCATTTTGCATTTCCTACGGAACCTCATAATGGAGCGACAGATGCTTTAGTTAAGATTGATTAATATCTGATTTATAGAAAAAGGAGAAGGAACTTTTTCTCTGTGTAAGTCGGCTTCAAAACATGTACTT